>JARVGV010000350.1:1374330-1388553 GCA_031762435.1 Hypsolebias longignatus | reverse complement strand
CCACCTGTGTGTCTGCCTCTGTTCACCTGTCTGTCTCTGTCCACCTGTGTGTCTGTCTCTGTCCACCTGTGTGTCTGTCTCACTGCTGCCTGCCTGTCTCTCTAACCCTGAGGATGATGTGTCTGATCCACTGCTGTCAGGTGAAGTTTCAGTCCACGTCTTGTCCTTCATCAACAGAAAACTCTGGTTTAAAACCTGTGGACAGACACAGCTGAAGGACTGAAGACAGCTCAGGAAACCAGTTCAGATTCAACACAACGGCTGGTTTTATTCTATATTTTGATTTAGTCAATGTTTGGATTTATTATATATTTGGATTTATTCAATATTTAAATTTATTCAATATTTAGATGTATGGCGTCTCAATGGGACTGACCAGTAGAAATAAAGGTTAAATGTTTACATGTCACTGGGCAGATTTCTGTGCGAGTTTGGAGTGGTAGTAGCTGAGAGTCATTCTGAGTACTCTGCATGTTGAGGCATGTTTGTTCTTTGGTCTGTCAGGTAGCGGGTGACATGCATTCCTTCATGAAATTATACTTTTGTTACGAACGTCTTTGAAAAGTGACTAATGAGTGAAAGTTCTAGAAAAGTATAAATTAGATTTAAAGTTTTTTTTCCAGTTTTAGATAAGAACGCGTCAGTTTGGAGGTATGGAGCTGTTTCCAGACTGACGTCAGGTCCAAGGGTTTCAACAGCGGCCTGTTAGCTCAGAGTACGTTTCAGGGAGGACACTCATCTACCACCACTCCAAACTTTAACTCAACATCGTTGTGTTTGCAGAAGTCTTTCGGCTGTGGCGGCCATCTTGTATCAGGTTGATCTTCACGAGTGGTAGATGGACATCCAACCATCAATATTGGGAGTTTAACAAAATCTGTCCTGTGGTTTGTGAGATATTTTGCTAACAGACAGATTCATGCTCACCCAGGACAAACTGAGCGTTTCAAAAAGAAAAGCCTGAAGCTGGATCTTGTGTTTCTTCACCTGACAGCAGCTTGTGAACGTGTTTCTTCTTCTTCGTGTTCTCTCTGTTCCTGTTTGTATCAGATGTTCTCGTCACGTCTTCACACTCGAGCCAGATCCATCACCTCCTGCAGGAGGCTGGTGCTCGTTCAAACTCTTCCCTCGCGTCTGAAAATCATTACGTTTAATCGTCGTGGGAAGAATTCACTCCCAGGTTCCTGTGAAACTGTGACTCAGATGGTTCTTGTGTCTGAGCTGCAGCAGCAGAAAACAAAGTCGTTCGTTCGTTTTGAACACGAAAAGGCAGATGTAGTGATCGGTTGCTAGGCAACACAGTTGTGTTAAAGCTCTTGAATGCTGAGCGTTTCATATAATTAACGTTCCTCATCAGAGGCTGTGTGGAGGACGGCGCTGGTTCTGGCTCGACGCAGTCATGGTGAAAACTCAACACACCTGGGTTTACTTCTACAAGTCAGGACGAATGAAAGAACAGTCTGGTTGTTAGGGGTCTTCAAATTAAGAGCACGGTACGTCAGATCTGCAACGTGTGAGCACCTTCATGGTTTTGGTTCAGTCATCGTTGAAGCAGTTGTACTGTGGTGAAGAGGGAGCTGAGCTGCAAAGAGGAGCTCCGTGCACCTGTCGCTCTACGCTCCTACCTTCACCTGTGGTCCTGAACTCTGGGTAGAGACCAAAAGAACCAAGGCGTGGATACAAGTGGTCCAAACGAGTTTCCTCTGCAGGGCGGCTGGACTCTCCCTTCAGGCCCATCACACTATAATGTTTTAGAGAACTTATATTGACGTGTGAATTGTGTCCAACTCGCTGGCATGAAACAAAGATGAGACAAAAAATGACCTGGAACCTTCTTGGATGTACGTATACATACTGTGTTGCTAACAACTTCAGCGGCTATATAACCTCTGAGGAAGGAAGGAAGCTAGTCTTTTAACATTTGTTGGCATACGTCAGTGTGGGGACAGGACCTTTAGAGGTAGGGTGAGAGGTTCTGTTCTCCTGGAGAGACTCTAGAGTAGAACTGCAGCTCCTCCACATCCAAAGGCGACCGTGGAAGTGGTTCAGGATAAGGATGCCCCCTGGACGCCTCCCGAGGGAGAGGTTCTGGACATGTCCAATTGAGAGGAGACTCCAGGGAAGACCCAGGACATGCTGGAGACTTCGTCTCTCCGCTGGTCTGGGAACACCTTGGAGTCCTCCTAGAATAGCTGGCTGTGGAGTGAGAGGTCTGGACCTCCCTGCTCAAGCTACTGCCCCCAAGACCTGAGTCCAGAATAAGATGGAGAGCTGGATGGATGGACAGATAGACAGTTAGATGGAGGATGGGTGATGGATGTATAGATGATAGAGTATGGATGATGATGGATGAGCGGGTGGATGGATGACAGATGAAGGATGGTTGTATGGATGGATGGTTGGATGGATGGATGCATAGTTTGATAGATGGTTGGATGGATGATGGATGGATGGAGGATGGCTGGATGATTGATGGACAGTTGTACGGATGGTTAGATGGATGGATGGTTGTATGGATGGTTGTATGGACGGATGGATGGATGGAAGGTTGGTTGTATGGTGGTTGAATGGCTGTGTGGATTGTTGTATGGATGTAGGGATGGTTGTATGAATGTTGTGTGGATGGTTGTATGGATCATGAATGGTTGGCTGGAAGGATCTATGGATGGATGTCTGGATGGATGGATGGATGAATGTATGCATAGATGGATGGATGGATGGATGGATGGATGGATGGATGGATGGTTGTATGGATGTATGGTTGTATGAATGGTTGTATGGATCATGGATGGTGGGCTGGAAGGATGTATTGATGTATGTATGTATGGATGAATGGATGTATGGATGTATGGATGTATGTATGTATGGATGGATGGATGGATATATGGATGGATGGATGTATGTATGGATGGATGGATACAGTAAATTACAGTCACATGTTCCTGATTATTAAAGTGTAAAGTTGTTAAATTTCAGGACTTGATCAAATGTAGAACCTCGTTCTTAAAAAGCTGTTTTGAATTTTCACCATGACACAAACTGTTTTAAAACCATTTTCTCTTTGTTCACTTTGAGGCTGTTTCGCTCCAAAATGTGTCTTTTTCAGAGTTTTGTTCAGAAATGCCTTTTTGAAAACAACTAATCAATATGATGCATATGTTTTTATTCCAATGTGATGTTTATGACTTTACATCTTCTTTCTATCACAACCTAAAGACGTGCACTGTTGTTGTGTGGTGCAGTCTGTGCTTTTGAACAAAACTCTTGTGTTCCATCCAACTGCTCATTGTCCCATCCAACTGAAGCATCCATCACTGCTGCTGCCGCTCTGCAGCTTCCACCATTGCTGCTCGCAACAGAGGAACACCAGTTTTCTGTATTTCCTGTGTCTCATGGTATGAATCACCAGCTCTAACCTGACTTGGAATCATGCACACCTTTAACTGCTGTTCCTCTTTTATTCATCAGGTCATGAATGAAGAATAATGCAAGGTCCAGTTTGCTACACAAACACTCATGACAGATTCATTTGATGCTTTTCGGCCCAGGTTTGTTAAAGTTTGCACATCACAGGTAGCGTCAGAACCAGGATGCTGCCTCAGCTTCTTCTGAGTGTGGAGTTCAAACTAAACCAGGACAAAAACTGGTTTAAGAAAGTGCTGGTTGGTGAGAACGCTGCTACTCTGCATAAATGATGGGATTTGTATAAAAGTGTATGCGCCATACGTCATTGGCTGTAGAGTCACTTGGATATTTCTACACTGCATGGAAGTCATATCTTCATTATACGGACCTTGGGGTTGAGCAAATGCTTTGGCTGCTATTTTTGAAACATTTATAAGTAGAATTTGAGGTTATTACAAGTTGTTTGTAACAAACAATGACTAATGCATGTTCTGCTAACATCTGAAAATCACATGATCTAGATTTATTCCTTACATTTATTTCGTTATTTTATGCTGATGATGCAATTTCTGGTAAAACGTTGAGTCATTAGGGCAACAAGCCAAACCTGCCATTCTGGCTCATCACCCATAAAGAAACTGAACATCAACAACGTCCCTACAACTGGTTGAAAGGTCCTGTGAGGTCCACAGAGTGGTTCTGTCATGGCTCTGGTCATGGGCTGAGGAAGCAATAAACTTGAACTATCTAGAAGAAGTATAGCAAGGTTCCTAGGAATACTAAAGACTTCTCAGCCACCTTACCTTCTCAGTGTCTGGGTAGCTCGTCTGATGACAGAGTGCTTTTTTAATATGGATTCCAGTTGGACTCTGGTCTGGGTCTAGCTGCCCCCTCAACACTCAGCAAGTCTCTGTCTGCCAGTATTCTAAATTGCGATGTCCTGGTAACTGGTTCTGATGGCTCAACAAAGTCTGACAGTGAGCTTGCAGGTTTGACATGAGGTACAGCATGCTAGTGATCCTCGGTCTGAGCTCAAACCTCAGAATTCAGTCTCAAGTGGCATGTGAAGGTCTCACCATGGTCTAGACCAAGTGAAGACTAAAAACGAGCTAACTGCACGAATCTGTGCACTACAAAGGCAAAACAATATCTACTGTGGTGGAATAAACACCCGTGAGTATGTTGCAGGGGCTCTGTTGAACCAGATGTTCAGTTGTGTGACTTGCACATCTCATTTTGACTTTTAGAGTCATTTCCAAACTTTTGGTGGCCAAATAATTAGCCACAATTTGCAAAAAATAAAAATGCCTTCAGTGCATGAAGTTGAAACTACCTAAAAGTGATGTACAGGTCTTTAAATATCTGGGCTGAAGAGCAGCAACCCCATGATGCACCATTCATATCATTCCTAACATCATGCCTGTCATTAAACATACGTGTAATGATGTTACTGTTTTCACAGTGAAATTCTTATTAACACCTAGTTCCCTGTTTATTCCTTACTGTTACTATTGTTCCTGTAGAAACCCTGTAAACTTGGCAGTGTTAAAACTGAACGAGCAGGGCCTGTTGGACAAATTGAAAAACAGATGGTGGTATGACAAGGGAGAGTGCGGCATCGGGGGAGGTGACTCCAAGGTCAGATCACCGTAACCCTGACGGGTACCGATAGGTATTAATACACCGGGGTAACTGGCATCAACAAAAACCATTTTATTATTCAAGCTTGAGACGCTCCAGGTGCAAAACCAGAATCTGGAAAATTAACCTCCCACTGATCCATGGGGTATTTATATACAGTATACTTTTTTTTTTTTTAAGTTATTTTATTTCAGGTTTTAAAACAACATAGAGCGACCTGAAGACTAAATGTTCAATCTTAGTATATCCTGATGCTTGCTCAATAATCCAGGTGGATAAATCCAACAGAGTTGAGTCAGGTCATCTGGACAAATTCTTTATTGTTGAAACGTTTCGTCTTTTCGTCTTCTTCAGTCGGACTGAAAAGTTTGAAAGACTTCTTTGACTTCTTTATTCTGACAGAAGTATTTTGACTTATTCAGTCTGACTGAAAAAGTCAAAAGACTTCTTAAGTCTGACTTCTTGATGGCTTCAGTCTGACTGAAGTCAAAAATGTCTTTGACTTTGACTTCTTCAGTCAGACTGAAGACGTCTTATCTTCTTGAAGAAGTCTTTTGACGTCTGGCTGAAGATATTAAAGAGTGCAGTTTTTACAGAAACTGAGCACATAGAGAACTTCTGAAGAAGCATATTAGCTTGTACATATTGCATACAACGTTGTCAGTAGCACCGCACAGTACACAAAGTGCCTCAGTCACTTAAGTGTATTACAGGATCCTCATGTGCTATGTATTGCTATCATTGAATGTTCCCAATGAGAAAGTTTGGCCTGGATCAGCTGGCAGCTATTTAAGCTGCCAGAGAAGTTTTTAGGGAATAGTTGTCTTGCTCAAGGACATGACTAGGAACTGAACCTGCAATTTTCATGTCCCAAGTTGACTGCCCTGTCACTACACCACAGCTGGCCTCAATCAATCGTAAAAAATAAATAAAATAAAATAAAAAAATACACACAAAAAACAGCAAATCTCTGTGACTCTTGATTTAATCTGGAATACTGATTGAACAGGAAATATACAAGAATCATGAAACATATCTCAAATATTAAATACAAAAGTACAGTTTTCATTTTAACTTGCCAGCCCCTACACACCAGTAGAAGGGAAACGCCTAGAATGTCACTTACAGTACAAGTAGAATACAAAATAAATAAATAAAGAGCATTGCCTGAAGTAATTACAATTATTTTTTAAAGCATATAAAGACAAGAATGACTGACTTAATGCTCGCCAAGACTGTATTTGTTATTTATTTAAGTCAAAAAAGAAGTCTTTTGACTTCTTCAGTCAGACTGAAGAAGTCTTTTGACTTCTTGAAGAAGTCCTTCAGTATGGCTGAAGATATCATGTCAGACAAAAGTCTTTTACTTCTATAAGAAGTTGTCAGTCAGACTGAAAAAGTCAAAAGACTTCTGACTGAAGAAGTCTTTTGGATAAATGATGAAATGTTTCAACAAAGAAGAATCCGTCCAGAGGACCAGTTGGAAGTCCTATATTCAAATAAAAATAATTTGAAACAATTACCATCACAAACCAAGAGGTATAAATGAGACAAAGTAACATTCAACCTTTATTTAGTCAGGTTAGTCTCATTGAGCCTCGAGGACTCATTTACAAGAGAGACCTGTTTTCAACAATCACCACAACTGAGGTACACACGTCGATAAACATTCATATGACATTTAAACTGACAAGTAAATAACAGAAGTGGTTTTAAACAAAATACTGTAATAAAAAAAGGGCTACATTATAAAATTGTGTAAAATACTAAAAGCAGGAACAAGCCTGGACATGTAATAAGCAGAGAAACAAAAGAAACACTGATTAAATGTAAAATTCAAAGGGTCATCGAGGTCTTTGTTGGCCCAATCAACAGGAGGTGTTTGGCTGTAAACCTGGTTTCAACATAGAATGATGACAACAATAGACAATCATAAGAGAGGCATACAGATTTTTTTTAACAAGTTAATATTATGATTAATTACAAGAGCTTCTTGATACTTTTAATCAAGTATTCATCAATAGTAGTTGTTCTCAGGCAAAACCAACAAACCTCCATTTTTATCATTTTCATATTTTTTTCCGTAGAATGCAGATTTGATGATTTTTGCCTGGGAGCAACAATTTAAGAGTTTAGCTGTATTAAATTTTGATGTGCTTTCACCCTCCTCCTCAGGCTGCTTCTGTTTTTAAACTGCTGCTGGTGAATGAGCCGCAGACACGATTAATTCATGAGTCACATCCTCGTTGGGCTTCAAACGTTCAGAGTTAGAAATGAGTTTATCGCCACAAAAGTCAGAGTGAAAGCTGAATTTTGTACAGGAAGTTTGTTTCTGTCTTCTTTTTAACACAGAATAGCTTTTGCACTTCATGTTACAGAATTTAATTATTAAAAACTTTAGGTTTTTTGCTACAGGAAGTTCAGATAAAAAGCTGACAACAGTGTCGTGTTAGACCAGAGGTCATGCTCAATAATCCAGGTAAAACTCCAGCAGTTTTTTTTTTTTTTTACTTTTTCTTGGGGCTGAGACGTTTCGTTCTTCATCCAAAGACTTCTTCAGTCTGAGGAGCAACCAAACAAACTGAGTTCCACAAACAGCTCACTCCCATGGTGGAAACCAGCAGTCTGCTGGTGAAAAGATGGCCTCCGGGGCCCGCCCTCTCCCCCGTTGTGTTGCGTTAGCTGTTCCTGACTGTTAACGTCAGCTGGTGGTGAGAGGCAGGAAATGTTCTGTAAAATATCATTTATGTTCATCTGCAGTCTGAGAGTTTCTGTCAATCCTAATCTGAACTGCTCGTTGTGTTCTTAATGGAAATGGCTGCATGTCGCCTTTGATTGGCGACTAGAAGTTTCTCAGAGGTCACAGCTAGAGACAAAGTTTCTTAAAACTTTTAGGGTTAATTTGAACTTTTTAATTAGTACATGTAACAACAAATACACAAAGAATAATGTGTGAACTGGACAGAGTAAAAATGAAACAAAGCTACAGACCAAGTCCTGCTGGATTAAAAAAACAACCAGTTTGTGACGTAACTGTGGACGGAGTCATCCCAGAGTGGTTTGGACTCAGCAAACCATGTTCAGCAGTTTGGTTAGAATGAACTAATTTGATGCTAATAAAACATTAACTAAAAAAAACAACAAAAAAACCCCATTCCAAATCAGAGTTATTAGATATTAGCACTCGGGCTGCTGCTAGCTAGATGGCACTAACAGATGTAGCATCCGCTACCTAGCGCTAACTCATGTTATTTCAAAAACACAAACTGTCACATGCAAACTTGAGTTATTAAAGCCAACATGGTTACACATGGGGTGGCACGGTGGCTCAGTTGGTAGAACTGTTGCCTGTCAGCAAGACGGTCACTGGTTCGAGTCCCTGTCCAGGACCTTTCTGGGTGGAGTTTGCATGTTCTCTCCATGCTGTATGGGTTTTCTCCAGGTACTCCAGTTTCCTCCCACAGACCAAAAACATGCACGTTAGACTGATGGTTACTCTAAATTGTCTCTAGATGAGAGAGAGAGAATGAATGGTTGTTTGTCTCTATGTGTCCCTGTGATGGACTGGAGACATGTCCATGGTATACCCCATCTCTTGCACAGTGATAGATGGACATGGGCACCAGTGACCCCCCGCAACCTGAAAAGCAAGAAGCAGGTGAAGATAATGGATGGATGGTTACACATATTCCTACAAGTTATTTTTACCATCATAACATATTCCATCCAGCAGCAGAGGTCCATCCAGGTCCAACTTCATCATGGGGGGCCGAGATGGTGTAGAGGCAGGGCAGCCAGCTCAGGACCGGAAGGTCCCGGGTTCGATCCCCGGTCACTGCACACCTCGTTGTGTCCCTGGGCAAGACACTTAACCCCGAGTTGCTCCCGGTAGGACTGGCTGGCGCCTTGCATGGCAGTCCACCGCTACCGGTGTATGAATGTGTGAATGAATAGGTGGATGTGGCTGGTAGATAGCCCTCATGGGGGCTGGAAAGCGCTATATAAGTAAGCTCCATTTACCATTTAACTTGGTCAACTTTGACTTAAATAGGCTGAAGAATGACACGGCTCACCTCCGACTGAACCAATGGGTCAATGTGACTCGAGGCTGTTGGGTCACAAGTGTTGGTCTGACCCACCAACAATAAACCAGATCACCCAGTGACTCACCTGGTTAAATACCCCTTGGATCAGACGGCTCCTTGCTCAAAGGCAGACTCCACCCAAACCCCTCAGAAAGCAGTTTTCTCTTGTGATTTTGGACCACAGGTCGTCTTCTGATGAAGCAAACCAAAGACCCCGGAGTGTTTCAGCTCTTGCCAGTTACCCAAAGTGATACAGTAATACACATCTCGCACGTAGGGAGTCAGGCCAAACCAGGCCAGATGGAGTATTAAATCATATCACTTTGACAGGTTTTGAATGTGTATGTGGTTGTTGTTGTTTTCTGTTTGTGTTTTCTTTCTGTTGTTGTTGAGCTGTTCCTCAGTAGCACACAGAGCGTCTGTAATGTTTTACGCCAGTTTTGCTCAAACCGTTGCTGTCGCCACCACAGTTACTGCCGCTGCGGTCGTCGCAGCTGAAACAATAACATAAGATAACATGGAGGTGTATAATGTTATTTATGTTATTTCCCCCTCCCTTTCCTTTGGTTCTTTGAAGAATCCCAGTAAACCTAGCAGTACTGAAGCTCAATGAACAAGCCATCTTAGACAAGTTGAAAAACAAGTGGTGGTATGACAAGGGGGAGTGTGGACACAAGGACTCCGGCAGAAAGGTCAGTTCTGGAGGTGACTCAGTTTGGTTTCTTGGTCATGTGTTGGTTTATCCTCCACCCACACCCAACTACTCCCCAACAAACCTCAGCAACGACACTCCGAAAAGTCAACGAGTTTTACTTCAGTTTAGAATCAAGCATCTCACATTTAGTCACTGATTTAACCTGAAGCTCTGTCTGTACTATTTTTAGTTTTCTTATTTTTATGTTGTTTTTTTTTTTTTACATCCACGTTCTAACAAAATGCTGTAGTAGCCACGCTGCACCACTAGATGGCGAGCACGTCCACGTGAACGTTTAAAATACAGAAAAAGAACACTTCACAAACTGTTTGTTTTTCCTTTGGCACCGTTTGTGACTTTATAAACATAATTATTAAACATTTTCAACACAAAATCGAAGTTTAACGGTGACGAGATGAAGCGAGACAACATGTTGGTTTTGTTTCTAGGACACAGAAAGCACGTGCAAAACACACAAGATATACTGTAATTAGGCTGAAGAAGTTTCATTAATTTAATAAAACATGTTTATGCCCAGGATTTGTTTTTCATTATATTATGTTCATTCTGTTGTTTTATTTATGTATTTAATTATTTAGTTTACCGATGTTTCAATTTTTTGCTCACTAAAATTTGAGCCTTTTTTATCTTCATTTTGGAAAGATTTATAAAAATATAATTAAATATATTTCCAATAAAGCTTGTGTGGGCAGGATGTGCAAATGCGGTAAAATGTCTGTTTTAATAATATTCTGTAGTAAAATAGAGGTGACAATTTAACCTGTAAACACAGAATTAATACCAGAGATGTGTGTAAAGTGGAACAGAATGATAGTGTTTTATATGGCAGTGTAGAAGTTTGAATTAATATCATTTAGCAACTTAATTAAACTTAAATGTTAGCGTTAGGTCTTAGCCGCTGTTAGTTTAGCACAATCAGAGCTACATCTACCACCGTATCATCTACAGCTGATTATCTAACAACTTTAATTTGGTTGTTCCAAAGTCTATTACCTTTTTTTTTTAACAATAAGCCACAGACGTAAACAACAACAACAACAACATCCCAACCTGAGAAAGATCCAATCGTCTTTGTACCGTTAGATTCAGGGATGTGTAATTAACTGCCTGCAGCACAAATAAACTTAGTTAAACTGCTTAAATCAGGACTATTCATCTAAACTGCTCAGGGGCCGGACATCCAGCAGTTATTATCATTAATTTTGTTTTATGGGTTAAAATTTAGTTTTAATTTAAAAGTTAACCAAACTGACCCTGATACATGCTCAACCTGTCCACCAGAACCTGTCCACCAGAACCTGTCCACCAGAACCTGTCCACCAGAACGTGTCCACCAGAACGTGTCCACCAGAACGTGTCCATGTTGGATCTTCTGTTTGCTGAGTGGCTCTTTGCTGCTCAGCTGATTTTATAATCAATAATAATCAACATGTCTGATTATGTCCTAGCCTCGGCTCGTTCTGACGAAGCTGATTTTTTAAAACTGATTACCGTAGAGAGATTTCATTTGTCTCTTCGGATCAGAGGAAGCCCGTCAGATTTCTTCTCCTCAGCCCTCGTTTGGTTCTTCAGAACCAGACGGACAGAAATGGGACTTTCCACGTCTCTCTCTGGCACAGGCCTCCTGTCACTGGGGGGACATTAGATGAACATCTAAAGCCTCTCATGGTGGCAGAAAACTGCCCTGAGAATTAAACCTAATAATTCATGAGATGTTGAGTCACTTAATCTGTCAACAAATACAATCTGGCCTGGAAGGGAAGCTCCAGATCAAAGTGAGATTCTAATCTTTGTGTAAAGAGCCACACTGAGTGTCTCCAGTGAAGACAAACTTAAATGACTGCAGCCTTCCTTCCTGGACAGACTGAGGTTTCGTCTCCAATCTGTCATGTACCTCCTGTTTCCTCTGAGCAACGGAGCGTGACTAACCAGGAGATGTTCAACAGTCTGTCGGGAAGACGTCTTACTGTCAGACAGAAGCTGCAGCAGCGAGTCCTCGCTGCTCTGTCTTCACTGCAGACACGTCCTCATTTGAACCTTTCATCGTCCAGCGTCGCAGAGCGAGAAGGGCCAGTTGCAAATACCTCCGTCAATCTGTGCATGTTCTGAGGGCACTAACTTGAAGAATAAGGGAGGAACCAACTCCCATTTAGGTGTGTGGCTGCATCTAGACACAAGAGAGAGTCCTTTCAAAACTTGGGTTGCCACGTCCAAATTCAAGATGGCCACCACCACATAGACGTATCCAGACCATATGCGCAAAGGGTCAAGGGCACCATTGAACACCCCCCCCCCCCTTCTCCTGGAGATGATAAATGATCTCCAGGACCGGTCATTCTGCTCTTCTGTCCCAACAGCCTCCCTCTTCTCCTCCATAGTGTAACTCCTGTCCACTTAACTGTTTTTGCACCAACAATATATATATATATATTTTTTTTTTAAATTCCAGTCCAGAAAAAAACACTCATCTCCAACATCACAAACATTCACTATTCCAACCCCACAGTGACGGAGCATCGGTGTTCTTGTTTGCATTGAGATTGTCCCATCTAGAACCAGAACCGATCAGAGGACAAGTTCTGATGGAAAACAAATCAAAGTTTTACAAAGATCAAAACGTTTAGTTCTCAGTCTTACAAAGACTAGAAGAGAACATTTTGTTTTGGGATAAAATGCTAAAATCTAAAAGTTTTTACGTCTGCCATTCAAAACAGGGACCAGTTTGACGGGACCTTACAAGAACCAGCCCGAACAGGCCCTGTGGATAAGAGGCATAAACCTCCTTCAGGCTGTTTTTTATTTATTTTATCTTTAAGACCTCAGACTCTGACAGTTTGGAGAAAACTTCCCGTTCAGGACATTTGTTCTTTAGAGCTGCAGGTTTGATGATGATGATGATCATACATGACCCACACTCACCTTTGGAAGTTTAGAGAAACTTCTAGAAGCATTTCACCTCCCAGTGCTCCTATTTTACATCAAACGAGTGACACGGTGAGTGAAAAGCAGTTATTGTGAACGTTCAACAGAAACACGAAGAACATTTGTGTTTAAGAACAGAGAACAGTTCTCTTTCCCCTCATTGAGTTCTCTCCTCACATGGATCTGCATGAGACAGAGAAATCAGCAAAGGCTGTGAGTCGAGGCAACGGAGGATCATTTCACCCTCAGCAAGAATGAATAAATAAATAAATAAATAACATGTTCATTAAAATAAATAAATAACGTGTTCATTAAAATAAATAACATGTTCATTAAAATAAATAGTGTTCATTAAAATAAATAACGTGTTCATTAAAATAAATAGTGTTCATTAAAATAAATAAATAACGTGTTCATTAAAATAAATAAATAACATGTTCATTAAAATAAATAAATAACCTGTTCAGTAAAATAAATAAATAACATGTTCATTAAAATAAATAAATAACCTGTTCATTAAAATAAATAAATAACCTGTTCATTAAAATAAATAAATAACGTTCATTAAAATAAATAACATGTTCATTAAAATAAAGAAATAACATGTTCATTAAAATAAATAAATAACGTTCATTAAAATAAATAACATGTTCATTAAAATAAATAAATATCGTTAATTAAAATAAATAAATAACATGTTCATTAAAATAAATAAATAACATGTTCATTATTAGCTGAGATGTTCAAGTTTAATTATCTGATAAAATGCAGTACAATTAGTTATAAAATAAGTCAACAAATGCTAAAACAGAATGAGTGCAGCATATTTTAAGTCAGTCACAAAATACAACACTACACAGAAAAGTGTTTCAAACTGTCGTCTGTATGTTGAAGGTTAATTAAAACATTATTTGACTTAGTCAAAGTTTCTTTCAGTCAAACTTATTTGTCAGGTTTGTCTCTGTGTCACGGCTTTTGAATGACATTTTTATTACAAGAGTTAAAGTTAATTCCTTTAATAGGTTTCTTTCCAATGTTTTGAACGTCAGCGCTGTGATTGGCTGGGCCTGACTCCGCCCCTCTGTACCGATAGGACAAAACGAGCGCGCTCAGTCTGAGCAACGTGGCCGGAGTCTTCTACATCCTGATTGGTGGGCTGGGGCTGGCCATGCTGGTGGCTCTGGTGGAGTTCTGCTACAAGTCTCGGATCGAGTCCCGGAGGATGAAGGTGAGTCCGGGTCACGGACTTGGTTCTGGCAGCTGGCTTCACACATTTTAGAATTTTAACAGGTAATTTAAAGAGGACTCTTTGAACCCACATCATCTGGGTACGAAGAGACCAAAACTGTAGGGAGGGAGGGAGGGAGGGAGGGAGGAAGGAAGGACGCACGGAAGGACGGAAGGACGGAAGGAAGGAAGGACGGCAGGTAGGACGGCAGGAAGGCAGGACGGCAG
>JARVGV010000350.1:1260936-1282810 GCA_031762435.1 Hypsolebias longignatus | reverse complement strand
GGGGGGGGTCTGAAATATGGAAGTGATTTCTGTTGGATGTGGAACTCGTCCATTCAGACCAGTTTCAGGCTCTCTGCTGTGATGGTTACTGCTCAGCTCAAAGTATGGTGTTAATCAGCCTCTGGTGAAATATTTTCATTTAGTCCACATTCATGTGCTGCCACTTTTATTCAGGTTCACATGTCCAGAACAGAATCAGGATCAAATGTTCTACAAGAACCAACGCAGAGAACATTTTGTGTCAAAGGAAGTGATGAACCGACTCCTCGTTCACTCTTTGTTCACTTTAAATTAAAGGCCAGGAACCCGCCACAGGTGGTTCTGTCCGGGCCGGGTCCTAGTGTCCATCTGGATTTGATGCAGAGAAAGTCTGAGATACACAGAACCCATGTGGGCCCATCCGTTCTTTATGGATTCAACATGGTTCCTCAGCGGCCTGGCTCCCCACATGGTTTTGATTCAGGGTAACATTGGACACTCGTGGAGAACCAAACACAGCTCGTCTGGGTCCAGAACATGTCTGGGTCCAGAACCCGTCTGGGTACAGAACATGTCTGGGTCCAGAACATGTCTGGGTCCAGAACCCGTCTGGGTCCAGAACCTGTCTGGGTCCAGCTTGGAGCACTAACCAGGTAAAATAAAGGTTTCCATGTGATGCTGAGTGATTCTGGACTTGATGGGTCAAAAAACCCAACTGGGTTTAATCTGTAGATCCTGCAGAGCTTTTGAGCTGAAGGTGGACCTGGACCGGTTCAGGTAGGACTGGTGTTCCTCTCTACAGGGATTCAGTTTCAGATTAAAGCAGCTTCAGGTTTTTGCTCCATGGACCAAATTATTACGAACCTTTAATTGTTTAGACAGATTCAAAATGAACTTTTAATGAAATGATCTGAATTCAGATTCTTTGTTTTGTCCTTGTTGAAAAACTCAAAGGTCAAATCATCCGTCATTTTCACAACAAAGCTTTTATTTACTACAAATTACTTTTCAAATGTTCACATGTTGAAGTCTTAAAGGATCAGAAACATTGACAGAACGTTAAGTGAAAGAAACGTTTGATAAATCTCATAAAGTTTAAACAAACAGAACCTTTAATGACTTTCTTTACGGTTTGGACCAAACATGAGAACCTGCTGGTGTGAAAGTTGTTTTATTTATTAAAGTGTCTCTTCTTTTGTCATAAAAACCCAAAGTTAGAGCCGTGTAGAAAGAACAAACATTTTAGAGATAAAGTCTCATTTCTACAGTTTTCTGAAGAAGTTTCTCAGCTGAACCAGAACCAACTGGACCGTTTGAAGGTTTAAAGAAATACATTTTAAAAAGATGAGCTGACGGTAAAACCACCACGAGGGCCAGTTTCTTCCAACAGGAAGGTCAACCAGAGGTTAAATGAAAGACGTCCGTTCCTTTAACAAACTGAAATGTTTCAGAGGTCGATTCTGTCAAAAGTTTCATCCTGGACGACTAAACATGAAACAACTTCAGCCTGGAGTTAGACCCTTCAGTCAAACTGAGCGGGAACTGGTCTTTTATTCAACGGTTGGAGTAAACTCAAGCTCCGACAGACGAGGCTGAGACGATGGCTGAGTCCGCTTAAATGAGAAACTGTGAAGAATGAAAGTGACACGTCTCGTGCGTGAAACGTTTCTGGTGTTTCTCAGTCTCATTTGACAGAAACCAGCTGCCAGACCCCCCTCCAAGAAGAAGATAACCAAGAACTCGTGCTGCCATCAGAAAATTAATTTGAAAGGTTTGTACTGACAGAATAAGAGCATCCCGTCGGATTTGAACCACCGGCCCGATGAGGATCAAGACGAGCAACAACACCGCTCCGCTTCATCTGAGGGTTTTCAGCTGAACTGTGAACGCACGGCCATTTTTCTACAAAACCATGAATGTGTAGTCTTTTATTCTTCTTCTTTCAGCTGCTCCTTCTTCAGGGGTCACCACAGAGAACTAACTTTCACCTAGTTTTTACGCCAGATGTCCGTCCTGACTCAACCACAGACACCGAGCTACCACAGCCTCTGTGTGGAGCAGAGAGCTGCACTTACCTGTAGGGTGCCCAGGGGAGCAGATGGTGGGGGTTAAGGGCCTTGCTCGAGGGCAAAGGATGGAGGTGCTTCACCTTTTCCACCCACATTTTGATGTTGTTGATCGGGGGACTTGAACCAGTGACCTCCCGATCACAGGCTCACCTTCTGTAACCTCTGTACAACCACTCTCCACAGATAATGATCTAAATGGTCTAAATTCAGTTCAGTTTATTTCTGCAGCTCCGTCACTACAGAAGTCGTCTCAGATCCCTGAACAGAAACATTCAAACATGACAGAAGACAAGAATTAAAGTTCTCCATCTGAGGAAGCAGCAGGTTGTGTTGAATCTTCACTTCATCACAGGCTCTCATGCTGAGCGAGCACAATGAACTTCAACTGGTTGGGTCTGAGAGGACAGGAAGTAGAAACAGACAAACAGAATGACAGTTCCAGGTGCACTTTCTATAGTCCAGGTTAACTTTCTATAGTCCAGGTGTACTTTCTATAGTCCAGATGTACTTTCTATAGTCCAGATGTACTTTCTATAGTCCAGTTGTACTTTCTATAATTGAGGTGTACGTTCTATAGTCCAGGTTAACTTTCTATAGTCCAGATGTACTTTCTATAGTCGAAGTGTACTTACTATAGTCCAGGTGTACTTTCTATAGTCCAGGTGAATTTTCTATAGTCCAGGTGTACTTTCTATAATCCAGGTGTACTTTCTATAGATCAGGTGTACTTTTTATGGTCCAGGTGAATTTTCTATAGTCCAGGTGTACTTTCAATAGTCCAGGTGTACTTTCTATAGTCCAGGTGTACTTTGTGTACTTTCTATGATCCAGGTTTACTTTCTATAGCTCAGGTTTACTTCCTATATTCCAGGTGAACTTTATATGCTCCAGGTGTACTTTATATAGTCCAAATTATATATCTGTAGTCCAAGTGTTCCTTCTGTAGTCCAGGTGTACTTTCTATTGTCTATGTGAACTTTCTATAGTCCAGTTCTCCTTTCTATAGTCCAGTTGAACTTTCTATAGTCGAAGTGTACTTTCTATAGTCCAGATGTACTTTCTACTGTCCAATTGTACTTTCTATACACAAGCTGAACTTTATGTAGTCCAGATATACTTTCTATAGTCCAGGACTACTTTTTTTAGTCCAAGTGTACTTTCTTTAGTCCAGGTGTATTTTCTATAGTCCAGGTGTACTTTCTATGGTCCAGGCTAACTTTTTATAGTCCAGGATTACTATCTTTAGTCCACGTGTACTTTCTATATTCCAGGTGAACTTTCTATAGTCCAGGTGTATTTTCTATAGTCCAGGTGTATTTTCTATGGTCCAGGCTAACTTTTTATAGTCCAGGATTACTTTCTTTAGTCCATGTGTACTTTCTATATTCCAGGTGTATTTTCTATAGTTCAGGTGTATTTTCTATATTCCAGGTGAACTTTCTATAGTCCAGGTGTACTTTCTATCATCCAGGCAAACCTTCTATAGTTCAGGTGTACTTTCTATAGTCAAGGTGTACTTTATATCGTCAAGGTGTACTTTCTATATTCCAGATGTACTTTCTATAGTCCAGGTGTACTTTCTATAGTTCAGGTGTACTTTCTATATTCCGTTTGAACTTTATATAGTCCAGGTGAGCTTTCTATAGTCCAAGTTATATTTCTGTAGTCCAAGAGTTCTTTCCATAGTCAAGGTGTACTTTCTATCGTCCAGTTGTACTTTCTATAGTCCATGTGTACTTTCTATTGTCAAGGTGTACTTTCTATATTCTAGATGTACTTTCTATTGTCCAGGTGTACTTTCTATAGTCCAGGTGTACGTTCTGTAGTCCACGTGAACTTTCTATAGTTAAGGATTACTTTCTATATTCCAGGTGAACATTCTCTAGTCCAGGTGTACTTTCTATTGTACATAGTCCAAGTGTACTTTCCATAGTCATGGTGAACTTTCTATGTTCCAGGTGTACTTTCTATAGTCCAGGTGTGCGTTCTATAGTCCAAGTGTACATTCTATATTCCAGGTGTACTTTCTATAGTCCAGGTGTACTTTCTATCATTCAGGTTTACTTCCTATATTCCAGGTGAACTTTATACTGTATACTCCAGGTGTACTTTATATAGTCCAAGTTATATTTCTGTAGTCCAAGTGTTCTTTTTGTAGTCCTGGTGTACTTTCTATTGTCAGTGTGAACTTTCTATTGTCCAGTTCTCCTTTCTATAAACCAGGTGTACTTTCTATAGTCCAGTTGAACTTTCTATAGTCCAAGTGTACTTTCTATAGTCAAGGTGTATTTTCTATAGTTCAGGTGTACTTTCTACTGTATATTCCAAGTGAACTTTCTATAGTTCAGGTGTACTTTTTATGGTCCAGGTGAACATTTTATAGTCCAGGATTACTTTATTTAGTCCATATGTACTTTCTATATTCCAGGTGGATTTTCTATAGTTCATGTGTATTTTCTATATTCCAGGTGAACTTTATATAGTTCAGGTGTACTTTGTATGGTCAAGGTGTACTTTCTATCATCAAGGTGTACTTTCTATATTCCAGATGTACTTTCTACAGTCCAGGTGAACATTCTCTAGCTCAGGTGGACTTTCTATATTCCAGGTGAACTTTATATAGTCCAGGTGAGCTTTCTATAGTCCACATTATATTTCTGTTGTCCAAGTGTTTTTTCCATAGTCAAGGTGTACTTTCTATAGTCCAGGTGTACTTTCTATAGTCCAGGTGTACTTTTTATACTTTATAGTCCAGGTGAACTTTCTGTAGTCCAGGTGTACTTTCTATCGTCAATGTGTACTTTCTATAGTTCAGGTGTCCTTTCTATAGCCCAGGTATACTTTCTATGTTCCAGTTGAACTTTATATAGTCCAAGTATACTTTCTATAGTCCAGGTGTACTTTCTATTGTCTAAGTGTACTTTCTATACTCCAGCTGACCTTCGTGTAGTCCAAGTGTACTTTCTATAGTCCAGGATTACTTTCTTTTGTCCATGTACTTTTTATGGTCCAGGTGTATTTACTACAGTTCAGGTGTACTTTCCATAGTCCATGTGTACTTTCTATAGTCCAGGTGAACTTTCTATAGTTCAGGATTACTTTCTTTACTCCAAGTGTACTTTCTATAGGTGTACTTTTGTTCAGGTGTACTTTCTATATTCCAGGTGAACTTTCTATAGTCCAGGTGTACTTTCTATAGTCCAGCCGAACTTTCTATAGTTCAGGTGTACTTTCTATAGTCATTGTGTTCTTTCTATCATCAAGGTGGACTTTCTATATTACAGATGTACTTTCTATAGTCCAGGTGTACTTTCTATAGTTAAGGTGTACTTTCTATATTCCATGTGAACATTCTATAGTCCAGGTGGACTTTCTATGGTCCAGGTGAACTTTCTATAGTCCAGGTGTACTTTCTATATTTCTGGTATAATTTATATCATCCAGAATTACTTTCTATTGTCCAAGTGTACTTTCTATAGTCCATGTGTACTTTGTATAGTTCACGTGTAATTTCTATAGGAGGAAATATGCAAAACATGTTAAGATAGAAATAATTACAAATACAAACAGGAAGAGTAGTGCAAGTAAATACACCAGCAGAGAGAGGAAGTTTGGTCAATTGGTCCTATTGCAGTTTAAGCCTATAGCAACATAACTAAGGGAAAATTCAGGACACCCAAGCCAACCCTAACTATAGGATTTATCACAACGAAAAGCCTTAATCCCAGTCTTCAAACTGGACAATGTGTCAGCCTCATGGACAGAAAATGGAAGTTGGTTCCACAAGAGAGGAGCCTGAGAACTGAAAGATCTTCCTCCCATTCTGCTGCTGTAAACTCTACAGGAACTACTAACAAACCTGCAGTCTGAGAGTGAAGTGCTCTGTTGGGAAAATATAGAACAATAAGATCTGGAATATTAGATGGAGCTAGGTTGTTGAGGGCTTTGTAAGTTAGAAGTAAGATTTTGAATTCTATTCAGGACTTGACAGGGAGCCTCACTGGAGAGAATAATAAACTTTCTGAGAGGTTGAAATGGTAAATGGACTGTAAGTATACAGCTCCTTTTGATCTTATCAAGACATTCAAAGCTCTTTACAACATCCTGTGCCTCATTTACCCATTCATACTGCACTCTACTATATACAGTATACAAAGAATTATCAGAGCTTTATTCATTCCTTTATTTATCACATTCATACACCGATGGGACACTCATTGGAGGCAATGAGAGGTTCAGTGCCTTGCCCAGGGACACTTTGGCATTTGACTGCTGGTGGAATCAACCCCCCAGCTCTTGTATTGGAGGACGACCGCTATAACCAGTCAGCCACAGCTGCCCAATGGTCTAAATGTTCTAAATAAGATAAATTATCTAAAAGGTCTAAACGCTCATCCCTGCTGTGATGCGATCAAAGGACAGATGTTGGGTTAACCCTCTGGGTCCATTCATTTGAGAAGACAATATTTAAACTGAATTATTGACAGGAATAATAAAATCATCTTAAAGACGTAAAACTCAACAAATCAGGAAGAGAAATTTCTGCAGAGGACAAGAAATGAAAACTGTTTAAAATGTTTGAACTTTAAGATATAAAGACAGTTTAATGTGATTTAATAAAGATTACTTTTTATGTTTCCAATATTTGAGTAAAAACTCAATTTACCCAGAAAATGTCATTTAGAGCTTTCAGCAATACAATCTGTGAGGGGCATACATCTAAATTTAAATCAAATCAGTTTGTTTTAAAAAAGCACAAAACTTTAGAGTTTCAGGCTGAAAGGTGTTTCTATGGTTCTTTAGCTTCTGAGACTTTTTTTTAATTTTATTTGCAGCTGATAAACACCCTGAAGGAAAACTTCTGTAAATGTTTAAACAACATAATTAAACTGTGTTTGGACGCAATCAAAGTGAACACGAACATGCAAAACCAAAAACCTTAAAAATATATATTTTTTAAATGATCATAAAAACACATTTGCAAAGTGTCAGCCATTAAAACAAGTTTCATATTTTCTTCTGGAATGCAGAATCCAACCCAGAGGTGAGGCGAGAACGTGAAGCTCGGAGTTTGTTACCAACATCTGCTGGGCCGACCGGTTCTGCCAAAGAACCTGGACCTGGACCCAACCGTTTGGTCCAAGCTGGACTAAACCTAACATCAGGAATGGTTTTGAATGAAGAACTCGGCAAATAAAATAATAATTTCTCCTTTTATTTCTCTAAGTATTAACAGAAGTCTGCTGGAGTCCTGTCAGTCGGCTGCTGCTGATCAGACACACTGAACTTCCTGTTTTCAGCCGTTTTTCACAATAAAAAAGAAATCTGCGACAGTCGTTGGGAGGACAGCTCCTGGAACCAGGTGGAGGTTGAATGAAGTTTGTACTTTGAAACGTGGAAACGCAGAAAGATTGAGGACGTGACGCGTTTCAGTTTTCCACAGAACCTCGTCTCTGTCCTCAGTACTCCTCCTTGATGTTCAGCGCCATGGAAGGAGACACCAAACCGTTGTTGCCGCTGCTGCTCGTCACCATGGCGACGCTGCTGCCGCCGTTCCCATGGAGACCGCCTCCTCCTGCGCCTCCTCCAGTGGGCGGAGTGGGCGTGGTCGTGGAGGAGGCCGGCTGCTGGAGCTTCTTCTTGTTGATTTTTCTCTCCTTCGCTCGTCGGTTCTGGAACCAGATCTTCACCTGAAAATGGATTTCTGTCAGAACTTCAGAACAATGTGGTGTTTGTTATTCAACCACAAAAACCGTTTCCTTTAAAAATCTGACTTAGCTGTGAATGAAAACCCCAAACATTTCTATCTTCAGGTGAAAGATGATGTTTGAACGTTTGTTTTAAACAAAGTCATTTCTGGCTCTGACTTTAGGAGGAACCAACAAAAACTGGTGTTGCCATTCATCTTTGGGTCAACAGAACGGTGGCTTCATGCACGATGCTTTCTTCTTGTCTCACCTGTCTCTCAGACAGACTGAGCGTGGTGGCGAGCTCCGCCTTCCTGCGGATGGTGATGTACTTGCTGTAATGGAACTCCTTCTCCAGCTCCAGGCGCTGGTGGTCAGTGTAGACCACCCGGTACTTGTCTTTAGTTCGTGTTTTTCCATCTGCAGAGACAGAAACAGAAAAATATTAAGATTAAATTTGTTTTGCAGCATGCTGCGTCCTGCAGGAAATGAACTCAATTTCTTAAAGCACCAACTCTTGTTTTCATACTGAAAATAAGAACTTTGTTGTGTTTTAAGGTAATTTTACAAACAAAATAAAGACTTTTTGAAACTGTGTTTAGTGTTTTTATCAAACCAGTTTTTGACAAACAAAGCTAGAAATAACACATCATATCCCAATAACTATAAATAAATGATTAAATAGGAAAATTATAGCAACTGTTATGATTGTATCCTGTTTTTAGACAATAAGTCCTGTCGTTCATCTTTATTGATCGTTTTGTGGTTTTCTAAATGTTAGCATGTAAACATCGAAGGTATGACGGGTTTATTCCTCGAGGCTTAAACTTCTGTCAGTAAACAGATAAACAATCTGGATCAAAAAGAGTTATTTGTATGTAAATGTTATCCTGTATGCTGATGATACTGAGATCTCCTGAACCTTAGGCCCAGCTCGACAGATGTTTTTCACAGATATGTGTGATTTAAAACTCTGAAACAAACTAAACTGTTGTTTTCTTGGATCTAAAAACAAAAAGTTAAACTTCCATCTCTCGTTTTTGGCATTGAAGTCATCGTTAAAATTTTGCTACACATATGCTTAACCTTTTATTAGACCTTTATTTGTACAGGTTAGTTCCCACTGAGGCTTGAAGACTCATAAGAGAGACCTGTTACATTCAACATACAGGAAGATGAGAGAAAGAGAACACGAGGATGGAGGAAGTAAAAAAAAAATCCTGTCTCGCACCATTTCCTGACCAGGAAACAGTGTGAAAGATGAAAAAACAGACCTCGCAACATAAACAGCAACATACAATGACATGATAATACATGTAGAGGACAACGAAGACGATGAGTTATCCATAAACACTCCAGAAAGTTCTGATAAGATGGTACAGTGTCCATCAGCATCATGGTTCTGATAAGGCCATGGGGGGGGCATAGCTTCTAGTGTATGTATCCTCCAGTTGGCCTGTCCAAGGCCAGCGGGGAGGCCAAATTCAGATGTTGGGCTGACCAGACTCTGTATTCTGGCTTCCTTCATGTTCTGCTGGTACACTTAATGGTGAATCCAAACAGCCAGAGTTGTGGACATTCTGCTCGGTCCGTGCTCGATAAGCTTTCTCCAAGATTGAATCCTTCATGCTGGTGAGTTCCAGGAGTCACAAGTGGCCTATGATTCTCAGAAATCACATCCAGTTTGTGGTTGAACTCGTTAAACACATGAGTCTGAGCGCTTGAGGCACAAACTAATCCTTTATGTGAGGCTGGCAGCTTTACCACGGCTGAAACTGCTGCGGACGTCTTCCTAATTTATCAATATCCAAGGTGTCCACCGAATCCAAAAAGCAGAAACACTGTTGTCATAAATACAATAATGTTCACATCTTCTACATCCTCCACGGACAGAACAGACAGGCACATCATCTTCCACTCATTCCAGGAATCCATGACATGCCCAGCTGCGTGGGTCCGTTAAAAAAATAAATAAATTTATCAGTTGTGTTGAGGGACCCGCTGACCAGATCCATAACGATTTCAGATTCAGAGGAGGTGTAAAAAAGAGCAGGAGGGAGAAAGTCTTCATCGAAGGTGAAAAAGAGAATGTTTACCATTGATAACTTCTTTATTTATTTCAATTGTGGCAATAAATAATTTTACTGCAAATGAAGTATTTTAAGTTTAACAACTAATTTCCATCAGAGATAGGACTCCAGTGATTCCACCGCCGCTGTGTGAAATCACACCAGCTGTTAGTAAAAACCTGAATGAAGTGAGTGCAATCGTAAACTTTTATATTCTGTGTTGTAAACCTGGGACAGAAGGGGTCATGGAGCCGTGTGTCCTCAGCAGGACGCCTCTATTCAAATGTCCTATCTGCCTCGACTGCATTTGAATAAACTGAATTTTATCAGCTTTAGTTCATTTATGAGCCACACTTCAGGCGTTAACTCTGCTCTGAGCTGCCAACCGAAGCAAAACGAGCTCCTCCAGTCATCAGTAAAACGCTGCATGTTAAAAATCTGTTTCCTCCAACAGCTTTTATTTTTCTAACCATAAATGTAATGAAGTCTGGTGCCTACATTACCCACAATGCAGCTGGGACAGCTAGAAGTTACTAGAAGTTGTAGCAGAAATGTTCTTCTCTAAAAACCATCAGTAACTCAAAACTTCCAGTTGAATTTAACGTAGAAGTGTTAAAGCCTCGTACAGGTTGCCATGGTAACCATGTCACTGTGTCTCTCAGTCCTGACAGCACTCTTACTAGGACAGGCAGACAAACCATCTTCTCTAACTTCTCTGTGTGGAAACTAAAAGGAAAAGAACTTCTTGCTGTTTGGAAGAGTTCGTCTGATTCAGTGAGAGTTCTGGAGTGACCTGAGGTTCTGACAGAGGAAACAAGAGTTTATTTGTAAAGACGTTTAGAACGTTAGAGGTTTGGTAAACTTTATGGTGCTTTGATGTTTATGTTTTTAATTAACTTTTTTTTTAAATATAAATGATGTTAGCTGCTTGTCTTCTCTACCCAGAATGCATTGCTGTGAAAATGGCACAAGTTCTGTTTGATGATACAATTTTTTTAAATAAACTTGCTTATAGGGCAGCACAGTGGATCAGTGGGTAGAGCTGCCTCCTCTCAGCATGTTCTCTCCGTGCTACGTTTATCCAGGTACTCCAGTTTCCTCCCACAGACCAAAAACATGCACGTTAGACTGAATGGTGACTCAATCGTCTCTAGGTGAGAGACAGAATGGTTGTTTATCTCGTTTGTCTCTATGTCCCTGTGATGGACTGGAGACCTGTCCAGGTGTCCCTCTGAAAGACTTACTTCCAATTTGTTTTATTCTTTAATACATTTAGATATTTTGAAACTTGTACATTTAAAATAATTAGTGGAGCTAGTGGTTGAAAATGAATAACGATAGCAGTTCTCTCGTTTGTAAGACGAATAAAAAGATGAGTGTTCAGGGGGACACCTGTCCCTGCTGGTGTTTGCAGGACTCATTAAAGGGCCTTCAGCTCTCATGAGCACGCTCTGATTCAACATTAACACTGAGCACACAGCAGGACTCGAACCCTCCAGGGACAAACTCAAACATTTTAGATTCAGAGCAGCATCTGTCTCAAGTTTCTGCTCTGCTTGTCTAAAACCAACACTTTGATTCTCCGTGTGCTCATAAAACCAAACACTAACAAAGAATCCAATGTTTCCTCAGATCGTGCAGCGTTTCTGACACAAAATAACATTTGAGCTGCTAAACTGCAATCAAGATTGAATCCAGATGAACCTTTGACCTGTTTATGCAGAACAATTTCAATAATATAAATTAGAAATAGAATCAACCATTTGTGAACATTGATTTGTCCAGTATGTATAAAATGAGACAAGCCACTAAGATAAGATTGATAATCAATAGCAGAACATTTATCACAGATCAATTTGTTCTATTATTTTTAAAAAGCAAACACAAAGTTGTCTGTGATTTCAGCCCTCAAAACAAAAACATACGTTCTGTTTCCTAACTGATTATATAATAAATATACAGTATATTTAAAATTGAATTGTTTTTGTGTTGAAACCTAACAAAAATCAGACAAGCAGCTACTCCTCCAGGCTGAGTCCGACCTCCGTCAGAACTCACGGGCTCCATCTTTGGTTACCAAGACTTTCAAAAATAAAAGCCCTCCCAACCTCCAAAAAACAGGAAAATTCACTAATATGTAGCACGAGAAAAACATTGTTACTCATTGGCAAGAACAAAACATTGTTAATTGGTTAGCGTGAAAAAAATGTTATTTGATTAGTAGAAAAAAACATTGTTACTCTGATTGTATGAAGAAAACATGGAAACTTGATTAGTGCGAAAACTATTATTAATTGGTTAGAGTGAAAAAACACTGTTATTCAATTAGCTCAAGGAAAACATTGTTAGTTGGTTAGCATGAGGAAGACATCATAACTGAGTTAGAGCGAAAAACATAGTTAGTTAATTAGCATGAAGAAAACATCGTAACTAGCAAAAAACGTTAGTTGATTAGCATGACGAAAACATCATAACTCAGTTAGAGTGAAAAACACTGTTAGTTGATTAGCATGACGAAAACATCATAACTCAGTTAGAGTGAAAAACACTGTTAGTTGATTAGCATGAAGAAAACATCGTAACTCAATTAGAGCGTAAAACATCATTACAGGCGGTCCCCGACTTACGGCGCCATCGACCTACGGTGCTCCTTACTTACGGCTCCACCCCCAGTGATGTCATTGCGCCGTTCGTTGCCTTTTTTATGCAGCATTTTGTATTTTTTTTCGGGTTTTTTTTAGGGTATTTTGTTAGCTAACTGCTTGGAAACACATTTAGAATCATTAATACGGCCGTTCTAAGTTGTTTTACATTGAAAAACATTGAAAAAAACGTGTTTAAAAAGACGTTACCTATCGCCGTTTAGTTACGGTTTCGAGTTACGGCTCTAAATCCGGACTTACAGCGCCATGTGCGGCAGAATCGACCTACGAACCGTTCTTAGGTCCGGAACCCGTTCGTAAGTCGAGGACTACCTGTATTAGTGGGTTAGTGGAACCAGGCTCACCACTACAAAACAGGTCATGTCATGTGGACCAGTTGTCCACATGACATGAATTAAACTTGTTTTGTTGTTATCTAACTGGATGATGGAGCTTACAAACCTTTTCTTGCCCACACTGTTGAAAAGTAAACTAAGTGCCAACTTCCATTTAGGTGTGTAGCTGCATCTTCGCATAAGAAAGGTCACTATTGAAAATTGGGTTGCTATGTCAAAATCATTCATCTATGGGGGCCATGGCCAACATTGCTCCACTATTTGCTCCACACCCTTGTCCACTATTGCGCTTGATCACAGACGTAATTGCTTCCTCCACTCACTCACCAGGATCTATCAGTCTGCGCTGCCTCTGACAATCAAAAAAGCAAAAAAAAGTTTTACCTCTGTTCTTCTACACCGTGTAACTCTTAGACTTTTGAATATCTTGCACCTAAAACATTAAGGTTTACTTGCATTCCCTGTTCTTTTATAGGGGTCAGCTGTGGCTAAGTGCTTAGAGCAATCATCCTCCAATGGGAGAGTTAGGGGTTCAATTCCACCAGCAGTCATGCTGAAGTGTCGCAAGACACTGAACTCCTCATTACCTTGACCGGTGTGTGTTCCATCGGTGTGTGAATGTGATAAAGCTCTGATTATTCTTTGTAAAGGTAAAGCAGAGTGCTGTATGAATGGGTCAATGGCACAGATTGTAGTGTAAAGCGCGTTGACTATCTTGATAAGATAGAAAGGCATTAAATAAGTAATGTCCATTTAATATTTACCATTTAGTTCCAGTTTAGAAAAACACTCATCTCAAAACTACAAACATTCAGGATTCAGTGCCCTCAGAAACGGGGGACATTAGTGTACAGTTTGTCACTTCTGAAAGAGTTCAAGTTCAACTATCTTTGTCGTCAATCCATCACATGTGCTACACGAGGTGGAACGAAATTATGTTCACAGGGTCCCAGTTACACCCAAAAATAGCAAAATGTAAAATATAAAAAGAAACTGTCTACAAGGCTCTAAGATATACGCTAAACACTAACAATGTAAACAATATGGCATAACAGCGGCAGCCAAAACATGAGTCTGTGGTGAGCAGATAGGTATGAATGAATACAGCAGCATGAGATCAGCAGCATGGACAATCAGCAGCACAGAGAAGTCACATATCACCAATTCAAGTGGCATTACAATGATTTTTCTTTTCCTTACGTTGACAGTCCAGGTTAAGGATTTGTTAATAGCTTCAGGTAGAAGCTATTCTTTTTTTTTTTTTTTAATTTATTTATTTATTTTTATTAATTTAATTTAAAAACATGACAATTAAAAAACTAAACACAAGATATGTATAAACAGTATACATATACAGAATATATATATATACTGTATATATATATGTATATATACATATATATATATATATATGTATATATATATATATATGTAGTCCTTGGTTTACGGCGTTCTTGTTGTACGGCATTTCGCGTTTACTGCTCCACCCCTAGTGACGTCATCGCGCCGTACGTTGCCTTTTTTATGCAGCATTTTATATTTTTTTCATTTTTTTTTTTTTTTTGTTAACTAACTGCTTGGAAACGCATTTAGAATCATTAATACGGCCGTTCGAAGTTTTACATTGAAAAAACGTGTTTAAAAAGACGTTTTTGATCGCGGTTTTACTTCCGGTTTACTTCCGGTTTCGTTTACAGCCGAAAATCTGCGTATACGGGCGGATCCGGTTTAAAGCTAAATCGGTATACGGCTGAGCCATTAGAACGGATCCCAGCCGTAAACCGGGGACTACCTGTACTTTCAAGTATTGTAAGATTACAACTGATAATTTGGTTTATTTGTTAATAATTCAATCTAAAAATTTATATTACATTTCTCTATACAGCTATAGCATTTTGTAATGTATTTTTTATTTTTTTACTGAAGCGTCAGTCTGCCTGATGAAAAACAGCCTGCTAATTCAGGCACAATGCTTATATGACATTTATGCTTAATTAATGTGCATTGCCCTTCTCGTTAATAAATAATCTGAAGTATGTCTTGAAAAGAGGGGGAGCCCTTCCTCATACGAACAGAAGGTTTGAAGTATTTGTACTTGTCAAATACTGTGGACTGCAGATTCCTGTCAGGCTTCAAGGACATGCAGAACTGTGGTTGACGTTGGCGGTGTATTGTATCGTAATCGTGAAAGAGTGCACAGTTACCAAATGTCTCGCCACCTCTTTCCCCAAATTTATTTAGCTTTTGCTGAAACCGCAGAACTCCCCATCAGGGGATCTCCCAGCGGGAACGCCTCTTTACACAGCTCCTAAATTGTAATTTCTTTTCTTTTTATTGTTTTGACAGGAGCGCCATCTTATCCTGTGATCTCCCAAAGACCATTTTTCAACATTCTTCTACCTCTAATCTGATTTTGGATCTTGCTCTGATACAGCTCAAAAGTGCGAACTCGTCCTTGGGATTTCAAGGGCACCTGAAGGGTTCGATTGAACGTGCGGAAACTTTCCCCCAGCGGGTTGTAATCTCTGCACAAATCTAACAATCAGCAATGAAAACACTGAGCGCATTTAAAAAAAAAACATAATTTCTCTCCGTCTCTGCAACATTATCTGTCCCTGCCTTGTTTAGAAGCAGAAACAACACCAAGGGATTCATCTTTTTGAAGTGTGCGATTCATTTTTCCTCGTTCTAGGTGCGCTGAACTGCAGCGTGACTTTGTGCGTGTGTATCTGCTGTGTCCCATTTCTTACCTGAGCTCATTACTGCAATGAAAGTGTTTTTCTTCCCCCACCTTTTTGCCCGTTCTTTCACACTCTGCAATCGACTTTTTCTGCACAACTCCCTTCTTCTCATTACCTTCTTGTCCCTACCCATCCTCCTCTCGCTCCTTCCCTATTTTCTGTGTCTTCTTAAAAAAACCTTCCACACACACACCTGCTGAAAGCAGATCAGAGAGGCCAACACTAACCGCTGTCAGCTTGTCACGGTTAGATCTGAGCAGCATTATAAATGTAGCGCACGCTCTGAATAACAATAGCGCCACAAACGTGTGTCTGCACACATTTTAAGAGGTTTGTACACATCATCTTAAAACTTACTGTACATGTTTATGTTCAGTAATGTCTAAAACGACCTGAAAGGGCTCTCCATGAAAATGTACAAATAATATTTAAGAGGTTTCTTCATGAACCATCAGCTTGTTATAGGACAATCTCAGCTAATTAGATCAACAAAGCATCTCTGGAGCTTCCAGCTCCTAAAACAAACCACTGTTAGATAATAAATGATGTTTTTTTATTTTTATTTTTTTTTAACTTTGGAAAAACATAGTGCTTCTTATTTGGAAATTAAAATAAGATCATCAACATGAGCTGTATTAATTACTAAAAGCAGGACGTAATGCGGAAGCTGAAGCCAAAATGAAACAAGCGCCCCCTGTAGGCTGGCTCCAGTATTTCTTTAAGTATACACTACAATGCAAGAAGTATTTACTCACCTGCCTTGACTCACATATGAGCTTAAGTGACATCCCATTCCTGATCCATAGGGTTCAAGATGACGTTGGTCCACCCTTTGAAGCCAGAACAGCTTCAACTCTTCTGGGAAGGCTGTCCACAAGGTTTAGGAGTGTGTTTATGGGGATTTTTGACCATTCTTCCAGAAGTGAGGTCACGTACTGATGTTGGGACGAGAAGATCTGGCTCTCAGTCTCTGCTCTTATTCATTCCAAAGGTGTTCTATCGGGTTGAGGTGAGGACTCTTTGCAGGCCAGTCAAGTTCATCTACACCAGACTCTGCCATCCATGTCTTTATGGACCTTGCTTTGTGCACAGGTGCACAGTCATGTTGGAAGAGGAAGGGGCCAGCTCCAAATTGTTTCCACAAAGTTGGGAGCATGGAATTGTCCAAAATATCTTGGTATGCTGAAGCAGTCAGAGTTCCTTTCACTGGAACTAAGGGGCCAAGCCCAGCTCCTGAAAAACAACCCCACACCATAATCCCTCCTCCACCAAACTTTACACTTGGCACATTGCAGTCAGATAAGTACAGTTCTCCTGGCAACAGCCAAACCTAGACTCATCCATCAAGTTGCCAGATGGACAATCAACCCTTTGGTTGGTCACTCCAGAGAACGTGCCTCCACTGCTCTAGAGTCCAGTGGTGTTGTGCTTTACACCACTGCATCCAGTGCTTTTCATTGCACTTGGTGATGCCTGGCTTGGATGCAATTGCTCGACCATGGAAACCCATTCCTTGAAGCTCTCTGTGCACTGTTCTTGAGCTTATCTGAAGGCCACGTGAAGTTTGGAGGTCTGCAGTGATTGACTCTGCAGAAAGTTGGCGACCTCTTCACACTATGAGCTTCAGCAGCCACTGACCACGTGCCATCAGTTTACATGGCCTATCACTTTGTGGCTGAGTTGCTGTCATTCCTGAACACTTCCATTTTCTTATAAAACAGCTGACAGTCGACTGTGGAATATTTAGGAGCGAGGACATTTCACGACTGGACTTGTTGCATAGGTGGCATCCTATCTGTTCCACGCTGGAATTCACTGAGCTCCAGAGAGCGACCCATTCTTTCACAAATGTTTGTAAAAACAGTCTGCATGCCTATATGTGCTTCATTTTATACACCTGTGGCCATGGAAGTGATAATGTTCCAGTTTGTTTCAGGTTATCAGTTTGCTTCACACTAACAGAGAATTAGATATTTGGTGCTATTATCTTTAAACAACAGCAGAACTGTTTGCACACAGCTTAAAGTGAGTGCAGAGTTGAGAGTGTTTTGCACTATTCCTTTCTGGACTTTTTCTGGTTCTTTCTATTTTTATGTAGCTTAAACCAGAACTCAGGATCCTGAGATCCAGGCCCAAACCTCCTGAGTCTGAGTCTGAGTTGTTTCTTGTCACAAACAATGAGTTCCTGTTTGGGGTTGTTGGCACGTTCTCATATGTATCTGAAGGTGATGAAAAGCCTTTTTAGTGGCACTGTATGACAAGACAAAAGTCTAAACCACCTAAAGCGTTTGCACAGATGTGGAATGAATGAATCAAAGACTTAACGCCTTATGAACACAATTATCCAAAGAAAAGATCAAGTTGAACAACTCCCACATTTTTATCAGTTGGTTCTACATTAGCAGCTGTTACTGGTGCTGCTGAATGACGGCTGTTGATGTGGAGCCTTTTTAGCTGAAAAAGTCGTGACCTGCAGCTGACATGGGGATGACAGTGAAAGCTTGTTGTCATGGTAATAACACTAATGTCTTGCTGGCATAGTGAACTTCTGTCAGCCCGCTCCTGTGGCTGTGTGCTGGAGAATTGCAGCACTCTCCATTCTCGAGAAAAGCGACACACACATCGACACCCTTGACTAAATCGAATGCGAACGCTTTCACTCCCAAATGCACACACACACATGCACACACGCAGTGCAGAGCTGCTGACTCAGCAGATTGTTGCCATCAGGTACTAGGAGCTGTGCTGCTGGCACTAAACAGCCATATCTATTCACAGTGCCACAGGAGTTAGATTAGAGCAAATAGGTGTGTGTGTGCATGTGTGTGTGTGTGTGCGTGTGTTTTAAAAAGCAGCAGAGAGTGAAGAATGAGGTTGCCTGCTAGAATGATTTGTTGAGTCCCTCACCATCTTCCCCTCCTATTCTCTCTCCATCGTCTTCTCTAATTATTTTCTCTCCTCCATCTGTTGCTCTTATTTTCTCTTATTTTGCTTCCAATTCTTCCCCTCGCTGTCATTTTATTTTGGTTCTCCAGCCTCGACTTTTTCACAAATTGATTTTGCAGTAATGCGCGACGCTGAAGTGAGACCACAATCACTGCCTACGTGTTAAGATTGCTCATAAAGAATATGACCTTAAACTACCATTAAAGCAAAGAAAAACGTGAGACACAAAACTAACGAATGCTGTATAAATTAAAGTTCGACCATTGTTTGGAGGAACGCCGCCCTTTCTTTTGAAGTCAAACCCAAGATCATCTTATGTTGAGTAGAAGTTGTTTAACTTTGATCCAAAGGCACACTTTACTAGCTTAGATACACTTTGAACGTTTTTTTTTTTTTTAGTTCAGAGCAGAATAGAAGTTTTTCAGAAGCTTTAAAATACGTTGATTCCCTTATCTTTCCGTGAAAAACTCTTGCATCGCTCTTATCTGCCTAAATCAGAGCCACTAACCTCCGTCCTCCTGCTTGTCTCTCGTAGTACTTCATCTATCATCCGCCGGCTGTTGGCGTGTTTGTCAGGTTGGGGGTTGCATGAGTCATGCTTTGTGAATGTTTTGGCGTGTTAAGGTCAGGGCGAGCAGTCAGAAAAACTTTAAACTTCATCTGCAGACAGAAGTGACTGAGGTGAATAGAAGTTTAAAACTAAACCAATTAACTATCAGTTATGGGCTTTTTCCAAACATGTACACACGTTTGGCTTTGAAACAATTTTAATTCAACGTTTAAATGAACTGAAAATCATCCTCACTTGCATACATTAAAGACTGTGAACGTTACCGTGTCTTAAGGGTTTTGCGCTCATTTGCTGCTGATGATTCTCGTCTGCAAGCAAGATCTGAACAAACGACATGGATGGAATATGTTCCTGCAGGTTGCATGAACATGGCATAAGATTTCAGATTCGATTGTTCGTTAGGACATGAGCTTTTTGTGTTTTACGGTTTGAGTACAGAGGAAAGGCACCTAAAGTGTTAAGGTTATCTGAATAGATGTGGGTAAACGTCTGACTGCACAAACTCAATGAGCAATACAGAACTTAAGAGGAAATATCACAACTCATTTTTTAAATAATTTATTATAAAAGTCACTCAGATTCCAGCATCTGTTCACTGTTAAAAAGAACAATGTCTAATGTTGCCTGAGTGAGCCATGTTGTGTAGAAAACTTTAATAATAATAATAAATTGTTTTTCCACGTTTAACGATCACAGAAAACCTTTTCACCATTCATGATGAACCACCATAAAAATATAGACTGTTTTCTGCCTCCTCCTGTTCAACTAAAGCCAAAGTATCTCAGTTTATGGGAGTTGCTTTGTTGTAGTTTAAAGTTGTAACTCGTCTGCACATAATTTAATTTTCTTATGGGCAAAGAACTAATTACAGTAGTCCCCCATTTATCATGGTGGATCTGTACCCTTAAGTCCTGCGATAAGTGAAAAACCGTGAAGTAGTGACAGTAGTACAAGTAATAAGTAGTAGTTTATATATTATATACAGTATGAAGGTGTTTTGAATCCTTCCCACACTCTTGTAATATTCTAAACAATGTTTCTAAACTCTAACCACTCTAAAAGAAAACAGAATGTCATTACAGTATTTCCCTCTCTGTGCCTCCGATGCTCTCAGCCACCTGCATTATTGGCCACGCCCACTTCTCCGCTCTGCACGGAGAACAGCTGATCAGCTGCAGGAGAAAGCTTATCCTGCAGTGTGGACTGCACAGAGGTGCAGCAGGTGCTAAATAATTTAAAATAATTAATTTTAAATAAAAATGTATTGTCTATCATGCGGCTCATTCATCAATCAGACAATTGTTTGTATGTCCAATCTTATTTTGAAAAACCGCGATAGAGCGAGTCCATGATAAACGAACCACGAAGTAGCGAGGGACTACTGTACAACTAAATATAGTAGAAGAATTCATATTTGACCATGCAGAAGCATTTTTTAGTTTCATCATTTACATACACTACATTGCCAAAGGTATTTGCTCACCCATCCAAATTAACATAATCAAGTGTTCCAATCACTTCCATGGCCACAGGTGTATAAAATGAAGCACCTATAGGCATGCAGACTGTTTTTACAAACATTTGTGAAAGAATGGGTCGCTCTCAGGAGCTCAGTGAATTCCAGCGTGGAACTGATAGGATGTCACCTATGCAACAAATCCAGTCATGAAATTTCCTCGCTCCTAAATATTCCACAGTCAACTGTCAGCTATAGTATAAGAAACTGGAAGTGTTTGGGAATGACAGCAACTCAGCCACGAAGTGATGGGCCACGTAAACTGACAGAGCGAGGTCAACAGATGCTGAAGTGCATAGTGCGAAGAGGTCACCAACTTTCTGCAGAGTCAATCACTACAGACCTCCAATGTTCATGTGAGCTTCAGATTAGCTCAAGAACAGTGTGCAGAGAGCTTCATGGAATGGGTTTCAATGGTCAAGCAGCTGCATCCAAGCCATACATCACCAAGTGCAATGCAAAGCATTGGACGCAGTGGTGTAAAGCACGCCGCCACTGGACTCTAGAGCAGTGGAGGCGCATTCTCTGGAGTGACAAATTAATCGCACTTCTTCATCTGGCAATCTGATGGACATGTCTGGGTTTGGTGGTTGCCAGGAGAATGGTACTTGTCTGACTGCATTGTGCCAAGTGTAAAGTTTGGTGGAGGGGGGATTAAGGTGTGGGTTTGTTTTTCAGGAGCTGGGCTTGGCCCCTTAGTTCCAGTAAAAGGAACTCTGACTGCTTCAGCACATTAAGACATTTTGGACAATTCTATGCTCCCAACTTTGTGGGAAATGTTTGGAGCTGGCCCCTTCCTCTTCCAACATGACTGTGCACCAATGCACAAAGCAAGGTCCATAAAGATATGGATGGCCGAGTCTGATGTAGATGAACTTGACTGGCCTGCACAGAGTCCTGAGCTCAACCCGATAGAAAACCTTGGAGATGAATTAGAGCAGAGACTGAGAGCCAGGCCTTCTCATCCAATATCAGTATGTGACCTCACAAATGCACTCCTGGAAGAATGGTAAAAAAAAAACATAAACACACTCCTAAACTTTGTGGACAGCCTTCCCAGAAGAGTTGAAGCTGTTCTAGCTGCAAAGGGTGGACCATCGTCATATTGAACCCCATGGATTAGGAATGGGATGTCACTTTTTTTCCCAATATCCTTTTTCAATGGCCTCCCTTCTCTCCTTACAGCCATCCTCTTCACACCATTATTATATATATATTTTATATACAGGTAGTCCCCGGTTTACGGCTGAGATCCGTTCTAACGGCTCAGCCGTATACCGATTTAGCTTTAAACCGGA
>JARVGV010000350.1:1137494-1149081 GCA_031762435.1 Hypsolebias longignatus | reverse complement strand
CATTATCAGAAAGCAGTGAAAACTGTTAAATCACAATACTTTTGTGAGATCAGTGCATCAAACTCTCACAATCCACGAGTCCTGTTCTCCACCCTAAACTCTGTTCTCCACCTCACTGAACCATCACTTCTGGAAGCCTCGACTGAACTGTGCGAGAACTTCATACATTTCTTTTTTTTTTTTTAAATTGCAACCACCCGGGCTCTCATTTCTCCTCCAACTCATGATCCATCCATCTCCCCTCAATCTGTTGCTGTATTTGTCCATTTTGGACCAATCTCTCTGTCTTCTCTAGAGCAGGTCATGTGCAACTTGAAATCATCTGGTTCCCCCTTTGATGTGGTCCCCCCTCGGCTACTAAAAGAGGTTCTATTTCATGTAAGCTCCACCCTTTAAAAGCTGTCGCTTATTGGGTTTAACTGTGCAGCGCTAAAACACTGAAAACTTCTAGTCCATGCCCACCTGATGTGAGCCCCGCCCAGTCCGTTATAAAACCACACTTGGACCGGCGCTCGGCTCCCGTTTTTCTTCAGCTAAGCTAAGAACACGAACTTCTCAAGATGCCTAAGATTCCAAGAGCTACAATCAAGAGTTGCCCAGTGTGTGAGATGGGCTACATTCTGCCTACGGACCCACATCCCATATGCGAGGGCTGTCTGGGAGTAGTCCACGCTTGACAAGCCGTAGACCCGCGGTTCTCCTGCCTGGCTTGTTCTTTTTTGTCAGCCGAGGAGAAACTGCGCTGGCTAGACCTCTTTCCCTCCACGGAGGTAGAGCCTCAGCCGAGGGGGGAAAGTCCGCTCGAGGACATTCTGGATGAGCTGATAGCGAGCGCGTCCCCCTCAATGGAGACAGCTAGTCCTGGCATTCCGCCCTCTCTTTTTGGAGGCTCGGAGCTGGCTTCACCTTTTTTCCTCAATGCAAATAGCAGTCGCCCTCCGACCTGTCTGCTAGAAGGTTTGGAGCAAACAATGTCTCCTGATGTGGGAAATGATTCAGCAAGCGGCCGCAGTCAGACTTACCTGCCCGGAGGTCTGGACCAGGTACCGCACCTGCGCTTCGAAGCTGGGTCGAGGGACAGCCGGGCATCATCTCCTGGAGCCGCGGAGCCGGCGCCTCCTTCACCGATTGCTCTGAGCTCCCAGGTAGCTCATTTCACTCTGCTCCACGCCCTCCCCAACATTATTGAGAGGGCTGTGAGAATCTGCAGCTTGGAAGCCCCTGAAAAATTAACTCAGGCCACATCATCCCTACTGGCGGGAAGGTTTGCCGCACAACCCGGTGGCCAATCAGACTCAGTCTGGCCTTGCCTCCCGGTGGTTTCTAACCTGCTTCAGGGCACATGCAGTGACCCCCTAAAGCGGAGGGTTCCTGTGTCCTCATTCATGCCCATCACCAGGGTACAAGGCTTGATGGACAAGGTCTTCCCCATCGTCCCTCTGCTTGAGCCCAGCTTGTCAGCGGTGTTTGGCTTAAGAGCGGCGAGACACGTTGGAAAGCGAATCACCCTGCCAGCCGCCAATGACCAGATCACCATTAAGCTGACTGATAAAATCCATCAGTGCTCATCTCAGGTCGGCGCAGCTACAAATAACATCGTGCTGCTGGCCCTCAGCATCGCAAAGGAGACAAAGTCAGACAAGATCGGCTCGGCAGCGGACACAATCGCTAACCTCTGCGCCGCGCTGGCTACGTGCTCCGCACGCATAACTTTGTGGACAACGCTCTTCCAGAGACAAATGTGGCTAAAATTGTCATCGATGTCTCAAGACGTAAAGAAAGAATTCCTCAAGGGCCCAGTATCCTCTCAGGGACTTTTTGGCCCCCATTTTCAGTCAGTGTTAGGCCAGATCCAGTCGTCCTCAGAGGCCCTGGAACAGGTGCGTAAGCACGTAGTCCCCCTTCAAGCGGACTCCCGCACCTCCCGGGCACCTATGCGCTGGCGGGATCAAAGCAGAGATTACTGCCAGCACCAGAGACGATCAGCACCCACTGCAAGCTTTGTCGCTCCCCATCCGCCAGCCCTGACCAAAGGACACTCGCCCCAGGACTTCCAGAGACCCGGGACGTTTCGAGGCAGGGGCCGACGACAACTGTCAGGTCCGGGTCAAACCCAGGACACGAGAAAGAGACCTTTTAAGAAATGATGGTTTGCTGGAGATGTTTGTCACTGAGCAATGTTTCTGACGGTAATAAAGAAACTGTCTCGAAAAATGGAGTTCTTTATTCAAACACTTTGAATTCATCTCTCCCTGTCTCTGTTAACACATCTCCCATAAGGTATAACAAAATTAAAATGAAATAATTTTTCAAAGGTGAGCAGAAAGAGAAAATGTGCTGTACCTTTACACAAACAAAAAGCTATGCACCTGCTGGCAGAGACCTCAGCATGAACTCTGCATCCCCCCCCCCACGTCGGAGAGGGCGAGCACTAGCAGCTGTCTGATGACACAGGATGGTAAAAGTTTTAAGAGTGGGACACCATATAAATGACACAGAGGTTTTTCTGTTTTAACACATCCAGCTAAAACCTATAAACATGATTCTAAAGCCTCAGCCCCTCACAGGGGCCTCACGTCACTCTATCGTGTCAATCGGCCCGAAACAAGTTCAAACAGCGAACCACAGCAAAAGAGGCGTTCACTTTGTTCGCCTGCTGACGCCAGTTCCTCTTCACAACCAGGCACAACAGTAGAGAAACGGCCCTTTCATCTCCAACCTCCCATGGGTCAAGTCAGACTCTGTCCACTTGGCGGCGGTAAAGGCTTACTTACTGACTCTCACAAATCAAAACACACAGGCTCTTCCACTCTCACTGTGCAGCGAAGCCTGACAACAAACGTACGTTTTAAACAAGTGGATGTATCGTTTGATTCACAAAGGGTACACTCTGCAGTTTGTAAAGAAACCTCCAAGATTCAACGGAGTGTTAGAGACAAAATTAATGTCCCCAGAACAAGGTGTAACCCTCCAAGCAGAGCTGAGAAGCCTCTTGGAGAAAGATGTCATCTCTAAAATCCCTCCGGGAGAAGAGAAAGCCGGGTTTTACTCTCGTTACTTCCTGGTTCCGAAAAAAATCAGGGGGGCTCAGACCAATTTTAGATCTGTCAGCCTTCAACAAATTTACCATGGAACGCCCCTTTTACATGCTCACGGTAAAATGGGCCCTCGAATACGTGACGAAAGGGGAGTGGTTTGTGTCAATAGATCTGAAAGACGCTTATTTCCACATTCCAATAATAAACAAGCACAGGAAGTTTCTCCATTTTTCGTTCCAAGGGGCTTGTTACCAGTTCAACCGCCTGCCTGGACAAGTCGTCTCTATCACGTCTACAAGTGATACAGAACGCAGCTGCCAGACTTCTCACCAAATCCAGTAAATACTGTCACATCACTCCAGCTCTACATTCACTTCATTGGCTCCCAGTCGAGTTTAGAATCCGCTTTAAATAGCTCCTGTGTATCTTTGGCAGCTTTTAACTAAATACTCTGCTGCTCGTGGCCTTCGCTCCCAGACTCAGAACCTCTTGGATGTTCCACACGGCTGAAAACTAAAGGGGACAGGGCCTTTCAGTCAGTGGCCCCAAGGCTGTGGAACAGTTTGCCCCTGCGGCTTCGTTCGCATGGCTGTACCGCTCAGGTTACTATTCATGCGCCAGATCCAGAGATGGTTCAGCTGGTTGAAAATAGACCCTGTACGCCACAAACGGTGCCTGATCACAGTCCCATCGTCTGTGAAGGCGGACCTGACTCACTGGGGGAATCCCATGATTTTATCAGAGGGGGTTCCCCTGGGCAAAGTGACGTCATTCACGTCAGTCTTCACGGACGCGTCTCTTTCCAGGTGGAGAGGGACCTGTCTGTCATGGACGGTGGGGGGTGGGCGTGACCGCCGAACGCGTTCTCTCACATAAACGTGCTGGAACTCCGCACTGTGCAGAAAGTACACAAACATTTTGTCCCATTGATCAAGGGTCATCACGTGATGATTCACACAGACAACAAGGTCATAACAGCATACATAAATCACCATGGGGGCATGTGCTCAGCACAGCTGTTGAATACAGCCAGGGAGCTCATGGAAGCTGCTGTGGAGAGAGGACGCTCTCCTGCAGGCAGAAGGAGCAATCAGGAGTTTCCCAGTAATACGTCAGCACCTGTGGGCCTGGTTGCTGAACATGAACGCTTAGAAACTTTTGGGTTTTCTAAAGACGTTATGTGCACCATCCAGGGAGCGCGCGCAGAGTACACCACGGCTGTTTACGTGTCGAAATGGGCTGCTTTTCAGTGATGGTGCCTGGAAAAAACAGATGGAGCCAACTTTATGCCCTCTGAGCTGCATTTTATCCTATTTGCAGCTGTTGGACAGAAATTTAGCTTTCAGAACTATTAAAACTTATGCTGCAGCGATTTCTTCCTGTCATGAAGGCTTCAATGATAGAACAGTTTTCAATCATCCTTTAACAAAACGTTTCCTGAAAGGCGCACGCCTGCTGAGACCAGTGTCGCGCGCTTTGGCCCCTCAGTGGGACTTAATAACTGTACTCAGTTCATTAACTAAAGATCCATTTGAACCTTTGGGACAGGTTTCTTTAAAATTCTTGTCCTTTAAAACAGCATTGTTGCTAGCCTTAACATTGGCTAAAAGAGTGAGCGACTTGTCAGGCCTGTCCATCTCTCCTTCTTGCCTTAAAATCCAAGGAGATGGAAATTCAGCAGAACCAAGAAAATCCTACAGATCTCTTTTGCAAGGGAGGCCTGGGTCTGAAGGCAGTCTAAAAACATGCTGATAATAGAAAGATGAATGATAGATGGATGAATGTTGTATGATTGATGTTGGATGATGGATTGATGAAGTATGATGGATGAAGGATTGAACAGTATGCTGATAATAGATGGATGGATGATAGATGGATGGATGTTGGATGATGGATGAAGTATGATGGATGAAGGATTGAACTGTATGCTGATAATAGATGGATGGATGATAGCTTGATGGATGTTGGATGATGGATGGATGAAGTATGATAGATGAAGGATTGAACTGTATGCTGATGATGATGGAACATTGATGATAAATTGATGTTTAAACTCATCCTAAATGTTGATCATGGCGTCTGAACAGCTGTAGTTATCAAAACAAATGAACCCCAACGTGTTTTACCAAAACAAGCTTTCATTCACAGATTTTGTTAGTTTGTCAAAAACAAAACAGATGTGTCATTGTTTTGGATCTGACCAACTGGAATTTCGACGCAAATGACCAAATCTTTTCATCAAAGCGACAGGGTCGTGGTGAACCCTCATCTGCTCGGACAACACGCATGCAGTTGGATATATCTCTGGGGGTGATGTGTCTACCTCTGCTGTCGACAGAGGACACCAACATTGCACATAATTGGAGTTGTGATAACAGATATCCTGTTTTTGGAACAGTCTGGATCCTGGTTCATCAACGTACAAAGAAGACAGCTGTAGCTAATTTGGCCCTCATCAGGCCGCTGCCTATGTGAAGGTCTGGTTCATGCGTTGAGGACTCAAAATCAGCTGATTTACGAGCTAAACCGTAAGTTGGAAGTGATTTGAATTGCAGCCACCTGCGGCTTTGAGACTCGTCAGCATGAAAATAACCTTGAAGAGGCTCGTAAGCACGGACCAGTGGAATGCACCCTAATCTGGACACTTCGGACCCTGGAAGAATCAGCCAAGACTCAAAGACTGACAAGGAAAAATTGTCTGCCTGAATAAATCAACTATTGTGGTTTATCTGAATCTGACTCCCTGGTTGGCCTCGAAACAGGCTGACTTATCAATTTCTCCTGGGAAATGTGCACTCTGCCCATCTTTCGGACGACTGTACGGACATATTCTCGTTGTATCTCGGTGCAATGAAAATAAAGCTTATTCTGATTCTGATTTTTTTTTTTTTTTGCATGCAGAACACATCACTAAAGATTACTTTATTCTTGCAAACTTCTGTGTTTGTGTTAAAATAAATCTGAAAGTTGTCTGAGCCCACGCTGATTTAAAGTTAAATTAAACAAACATCTGGCCATAAAAGGGGAAAAAATAATGAGAACTTATTTTGGTACTTTAAAAAGAAGAGGAACTCATTAAGAAAATTAAGTGTAAACACACACACACACACACACACACAGAGAGGCAATTAAAAGTAAAATGGATCTTAATGAGGTTAAACAGGATGCTCGTTGCCATGACAACAGACAGATATGGCTCTTTGTTTTTTGTGATTGGAAACACAACAGGACCTGAAACGAGTCCCTTTGGTTTCCATTTTGTTTGTGATGAAATAATCACCATTTTTAATGAGCTGACGTAACTGGTTATAACAAAGTTGAATTTCTCTCTAATTATTTGTAGTTCAGGTTTAAAAAGATGAATCTGCTCCATGTTCGGTCAAAGAGTCAGGAATAAGAAACGAAAGGTTTTCATAAATCAGCCGGTGTTTGGTGTCTGAGCGTTGGTTTGACTGGAAACTTTATTTTGAAGACTTCCTGAGGAGAGATGGAGCTGCTGAGGTTTGACAACTCTGAAGGTTTGTAAGTTTGGATTGTTTTTACAGAACCATTAAAGTTACATTTCTCTGATAAACATCAAAACTATAAATTAAAACAAAACACAAGCTGTCGGTATTTCACTTATTTCATCTAAAATGTCTGATTCTGTAAACTTCATTTCGAGGAAAGTTTTAGATTTTGATTTACTGTTTTGTAGCTGAATGTATTGTTTTTGGTTTTAATAATTTATTCATAATTTATTATTGTTGTTATTATTTAATAACTTGTCCATTTTATTTACGGTAACAGGAAATGTGCTTGAACATAAATTTAGCTAAAGTTTAAACTGTGATGAAACCATGGAAATTAATGCCACACGATTTAAACTGTGAAGCAACAGAAAAAAATAAAAACTAAACATGAACTTGTCTCTTGAGACAAATTGAAGAACGTAAATTTGACTATTCTAAATTAGAAACCAGAATTATGGTTTAAGATTTTTCAAATTCTATAGCTTTAAATTAAAAACACAAAAAATGAATAAAGTAAATTAATATTATTAACAATTTTAGATCAAACTAATAAACATATGTAACATTTACACACTGTAACTTAAACAGAAGGTTTTAACTGTTTATACCAGATGTCTTTCAGTTATCTAGACTTTATTTCCACATTTGTACTAACTTTAATAAGGTCAGGTTTCTGAAATGTTTTGTTTTGTTAGTTAGATTTTTTTTTATTATTTATTATTAAATGTTAAGAAAACTAAAATATTTCTCTGTTTGAAACGTTTTACTAAAGACTGAAAACAGTTTGAAGTTATTTTGTGTAAAAGTTTAACGAAAGCTTCTCTCAGAGATTTTCTGCAGCTTTTTTTCATCATCTGATTAAAACCTAAAACTAATTTATGATATTTAATGTGTGACAGAATATTTTTTTAATAAATGTCTTTCTGTTGAATGTTGAACTGAATAAAAACATTTCAGGATATTTCATTTTATAATTTCAATTAGTTCACAGAAAAAAAGAAACAACTTTTAAAAGTTTTTAAGTGGTTATTTGTTGTGTTTTCTGCAGTCAGACAAAAAAAACTAAAATATTCTGAAAATTAGGTGCAAATATTTATCCACAGCTCGTCTCACATGTAGGGTCCCCCAGGGCTCATTCCTGGGCCCACTACTATTTTCTCTTTACTTGCTTCCACTTGGTTCCATACTTAGGAAGCATGGTATTTCCTTCCACTGTTATGTGGATGACAGTCAGATACAGTATGTCCCTCTCAAAAAAACAGATCTGTCTCTGCCAATCTGTTGCTCAGTCGTCTTGACAATATAAAAGCCTGAATGGCTCTAAACTTTTTAAATTTCAATGAGAAAAAGACAGAAGTGATGGTTTTTGGTGGTACCACTGACCCCCCTCCTGTTGATCTGGGACTCTTGGCCCAGTTCATCAAGCCCACTGTTACAAATCTTGGGGTGAAAATGGACATGGATCTCAAGCTCGACAGTCAGAGAAGTTCAGTTGTTAAATCGAGCTTTTTCCAGTTACGGCAGCTAAAATAAAACCCATTAGTTCATGCCTTTGTGACCACCAGGCTGGACCACTGTAATGCTCTTTATGTGGGGGTTAGTGGCTTCTCCACTGCTTGTCTTCAGATGGTGCAAAATGCTGCTGCACGTCTTTTAACTGGCACATGTAAATACGAGCACATTTCCCCCCATTTCAGCCTCACTTCACTGGTTGCCCATACCTGTACATTTTAGGGTCGGTTTTAAGATTCTTTACTTTTAAATCTCTTAATGTCTCGTCCCACCCTACCCCTCTGAGCTGCTACAGACTTACACCCCCCACCCTGTGCTCTCAGGTCAGCTGATCAGCTGCTCCTGAGTGTACCTAGAACAAAGCTCAAGTTTAGAGGTGCCTTCACTGTAGCAGCTCCTAAATTATGGAACGGTTCCTCTCCACATCACACAGGCTCCTCGCTGCCTGTTTTTAAATCTCATCTTAAAACTCATCTTTTGACATGTGAGATGTTAATTTTATTATTGTTACTTATTTATTTGATTCTCCTTTAACTGTTTAAATTTTTGTTGTATAGGTGTTTATGTCGTTTTAATCATTTTTTTCTTGTATTTTATTCCTTTTGTGCTTTTTAGTTTGTCTGTACAGCACTTTGGTTTATGAAAGTGATTTATAAATAAAGTTGGATTGAACTGAATATTTTATTTATTTATTTATTTTTAATAAATTGTTTCAGTAATCTGTATTCAGACTGTTCAGTTTGATACATAGACGAGTCATTTTGAATCATTCAAAGTCGTGGCTGTTTTAGAACCTGAACCCTGTTGGACGTCATGATGTCCAACGGGGACGTCATGACGTCCCTGTTGGACATCATGATGTCCCTGTTGGACTTTATTTCTTATTTCTTGTGTTTCTCTTCTGCAGATCTGAACATGCCCTTTGTGGCGGATCTGAGGTGGAGCTCCGTGAACGGCACCCAGGAGCCCAGAGAGGTCAGCTTCTTCATCATCCAGGGCCTCTCCATGCTCGACAACAGGAAGATGATCCTGTTTGTCATCCTGCTGCTGGCTTACATCGTCATCCTGGGGGGAAACAGCATGATCATCTGTGTGGTACAAAACAAAAGCTGCAGTTTTTCATGTCCCAGATCGTGGTCTCAGTCTTAGACCTGATCAGAGTCTCTCTGTTTCCAGACGCTGCTGGACTCCAAGCTCTCCTCTCCCATGTTTTACTTTCTGCACAACCTGGCCTTTGTGGACATGCTTTTCACCACGACCACCATCCCCAACATGCTGTCCGGCTTCCTGAGGGAATACCTGACCATCTCCGTCCCGAGATGCTTCCTGCAGATGTTTTTCTTCATCCAGCTGTCTGTCACGGGCCGCGGGATCCTAACCGTTATGGCGTACGACCGCTACTTGGCCGTCTGTGACCCCCTGCGCTACGTGGCCATCATGACCAGGCCTGCCCAGAAGCTCCTTGTTGCAGGAGCCTGGGGGTTTGGTGTCCTCTGCACTCTGCCGTCCACCATCATGGCCCTGCAGCGATCTTACTGCGGTTCAAACGTGGTCCGACACGGCTGGTGCGACGTGTCGTCCGTCCGTCAGCTGGCATGTGCCGACACCTCCGTGGATAACATCGTGTCTCTCGCCTTCGCCCTGGTGAGCCTGATGACCACCGGAGTCCTCATCCTCACCTCTTACATCCTGATCTTTGTGTGTCTGTCCAAAATGGCGGTGGCTCGGAGGCTGAAGGCTTTAGGAACGTGTGCCGCCCACCTGACCGTGGTGTCCATCTCCTACACTGCTGCTTCCTTTGTCTACATTTCCTACCGGGTCGGAAACTTTTCACCAGAGGTAAAAAGTTACAGAAATATGAGTTTGTTGTCAACGTTTGTCATGGTCTGAGGCGAGTTGATCTTTACTGAAAGTCTTTGAGCGTCTTGACTACCTGCAGTTCAAACTTGTCTTCCATGGTGGACATTTGTAAACTGGGACTGTTGGAGAAAATCTCTCTCACTATCATTGATTGCCCAAAAGAATCAAGATTTTTAACCAGAATTTATACCTGCAAGGTCAGACTTCAGGAGCGTTACATAAATACACACATACCACATTCATAGACGTACACTCGTGAAAACCAGCCACAGAGAAAACCACGAGACACGTTAACCGCTTGCTTTTATATCTCGCTCAGCTCAGCCGACTTCACAGAGTTCACGAGGCGTCCCTACAGCCAGCTGCAGCCCTGTGACACAGCACTCTGTGCTTACCCAAACAAGAAGGACTCAGACAGATGTGGAAAACTTCACCTTTAAATCCAACGACTCGTTCCTCAGTCGTGCAATAGTTCACTTTAGATTCGAAGACCTGTTGAACGGACGGCTCAACACTGTAGTTTCTGAAGAAATAACTGAAGCAATGCTTAAAATCAAATAATAGAAAGAAAATAACATAAAATAAAATGTTCTCGGAAACTGATAAACCCTTTAAGGAACCATTTATATACAGTAAACCCAAAAAGTATAAAAAATATTTCATTATCTCTGTTAAATAAACCAAACCTGTTTACACACTGGTGTGTGGATGTAATCTAGATCCTGAAAGGGAACATTTAGTTGAATATTATTTTCATTGATGTCTTAATCCAAGCTCGAATTGTGTGAAAAATTAAATGAAACAAATTGCTCACAGGTTATTGTTGACCAGATATAACTGACTGTTAATCTGCATATTTTACTAAATTTAAAGTATTACTGGAACCTGCTACTCAACATAAAAATAAAAAAAAATAGGTATAAAGATTTTTAAAAATTACAGAAATGTCTGCATTATATTATGATACGACACTTTTTTTTTTTAATAAAAAAAAAATTATTATAGAGATTAATGGAACAATTTTCCCCAAAGAACTCTAGAGGTCAGGAGAGTTTACAGAAGGTTTTCAAATGATTCAGATTTGTCAACTTCTGTCATGTTTATTGATGACACCAAAAATTAATAGTAAAAATTAAAACATAAATGTGTGAGAGATTTCCCCTACAAGACTTTCTGAGGGTTAATTAGGAGCAAACGATGTAGTGTTGCTACTTCCTGAAGGAAACTCAACTTCAGGGTACAGGCCTGTGTTCACATTAAAATCTTCTAAAAGTTGAGGTCATTTTTATTTATTTTATATTTTAGATGAAGTTGAGGTTATTTTAAGAGTTATTAAGTGTTTCAGTTTGATGAGGGGCTAAGGTCAGAGGTACAAATGGTCTAAAGTCCTGCAAGTTTTCTCAAAAAGAAATAAACATTCATTTTCAGTGTACAGTAATTACATTTTGATAAAAGTAGAATATGAAGTAAAAATCCAGAGAAAAGAAACATGTGACAGTAAAACAGAGTGGAGGGATATAGATGATAGATGGATGGATGGATGGATGGATGGATGGATGGATGGATGGATGGATGGATGGATGGATGGTTTGCTGGCTGGCTGATGGATGGATGGATGATGGATGGATGGATGGATGGATGGATGGATGGATGGATGGATGGATG
>JARVGV010000350.1:623014-634991 GCA_031762435.1 Hypsolebias longignatus | reverse complement strand
TGGAGACATGTCCAGGTGTCTCTGTGATGGTCTGGAGACATGTCCAGGTGTCTCTGTGATGGTCTGGAGACATGTTCAGGTGTCCCTGTGATGGTCTGGAGACATGTCCAGGTGTCTCTCTGATAGTCTGGAGACATGTCCAGGTGTCTCTCTGATGGTCTGGAGACATGTCCAGGTGTCTCTGTGATGGTCTGGAGACATGTCCAGGTGTCCCTGTGATGGTCTGGAGACATGTCCAGGTGTCTCTCTGATGGTCTGGAGACATGTCCAGGTGTCTCTCTGATGGTCTGGAGACATGTCCAGGTGTCCCTGTGATGGTCTGGAGACATGTCCAGGTGTCTCTGTGATGGACTGGAGACGATCGCTCGTCTTTTTACTGTCAGATGGAAAGAAAAGTTTGAAAAGGTCAAACTGTCGTGACGTCACGCTGAGTCATCTGAACTTCAGTCCTCGCAGTAAAATGTGTGAGAAGATCTCGTGCACGTCTGTCAAAGACGATCTGTAACATCCTCCTGAGGCTCCGTGCACGAGGAGGAACGGATCAGGGATCAGAATCAGTGGATCTGGTCTGAAATGATCTGCGAGTTGCTCCCACTGACCTTCATCAGAACAAATTTAAATGGAGTCCTGAAGAGTTTACTCCACCTGACTAACAGGGAGGAGGAGGAGGAGGAGGAGGAGGAGGAGGAGGAGGAGGAGGAGGAGGAGGAGGAGAGCAGAGCGAGAGGAAGGAGGCGTGGTCAGTTTGTGTCAGTTTGACCTCAGCAGAGTGAAAAACACAAAACAGGATTTATAATGAACTGTTTTTATTTATGGGGGAGTGGTGGTGCAGAGGTCAGAGAAGGTGGGCCTGTGATTGGAGAGTCGCTGGTTCAACTCCCTGTACCAACAACATCAAAATGTGGGTAAGAAGGGTGAAGCACCCACACCTGCGTCCACCCTCATGTGCCCCACCTGGGCCCTTGAGCAAGGCACTTGACCCCCGGGCGCCCCAGACGCAGCTCTCTGCTCCACAGTGTCTGTGGTTGATCAGGAAGAACCTCCTGGATAAAATCACTCAGCACGTCTTGGTGTGAATGAGTTCATGTGGTGACCCCTGAAGAACGGAGCAGCAGAAAGAAGAAACAAATAAAACATAAAATGTATTTTCATTAAATATGACACGAATAAAAAAACAATTAAAATAAATCTCTAATAGGTAAAATACAACAAAATGACAAAAATATCCCCTGAAATAAAACCTCTGACATCACATTTAATTAAATTCATCCTAAACACCTCACTCTTTCCAAACTGAGTAAAATCAGTGCAGCACTTTTAAATTAACTCAAATTAATAAATAAGCAGCGTTAGACTCATGGAACATAAAATTAATAAACTCTAACACTGAGCAACTTTTTAACATCTGGCACTAAATGTTTACAAAATGTAAAGCAGCTCCTTCATAAGGAGCAGGAAGTAAAACCAGCATTCAAACATTTCTCTTATCATTTTTAACATGTAGATTAAAGTGACGCAGTTTAATATTCCTGGGGCCCCTGGGGGCCCCTGGGGCCCCGCTGCCTCCAATGAGTCCCTTCGTTTGCCTCGGCCTGTGCAGCAGCAATAATCCTTGGTCTTGGTCCAGCCTCTTTATTTCCACTTTGTTTTACACTCAGAGCTGTTTTTCACGGAGAAGCGCGGCGTCTTTCCGCCTCGATGCGGCGTTGGAGGAAACCTGACACAGCTCCAGTCCAACTGATGATGTCGTGTTTGTGTTTCATACGGCGAGATGCAGCGAAACGATGACTCGGACTCCCTGAAACCACAACTCAATTATTGTGAGAGCTTTCCAGAGCCCTCAGAGACGAGAGGAGAGGAAGCTGCAGATGGGTTACGTCTTGTGCATGCCGGTCCGGTCAGGACGATGAATAATTCATCCTGAACCACGATCAGAGACAGAAGATCTGACTTCAAGTGATGGATGAGGACGGTCCTTAATGCAGTGCAGAATATTTAGTCTGAATGACAGAAACACGAGGTGAAATCTTGATGTAGAGTTTCTGTAAATCCAAGCCGAGGGTCGACCCTGGAGACGGAGCTTCAGGCCACGTTACTGTCAGAGGACACTTCTGGACGTTCTGCCATTTGTTCTCAGAGCAATGATCTGAGCTCATTTCACGTCCTTCAAGTCTTTAGATCAACATTTACTGCTCCTTTCTTGTTCTGCTTCAGCTTCTTTCAGCGTCCTTCTGCACATTTAAACGTTTTAAGCTACTTTCAGCTGTTTTCAGCTGTTTTCAGCTGTTTTGTGCTCCTTTCAGATTCTTTCTGCTACCTACAATATTTTTTGTGCTTTTTCTAACTTATTTCTGCTAACTTCAGCTTACTATGCTTTTCAGCTTATTTCTGCATGTTTCAGCTTTTTATTCTATTTCAGCTACTATTTAGTTTTTTTTAAACTAATTTTAGCCTTTTCAGCTAACTCCACATTTTTTGCACTCATTTAAACTTTTTTCAGCCCAATTCAGCAAAAATGTGCTCCCTCCACTTCTTACTGGTAACTTAAGCTCCTTTCTGTCTTTTAGCTACTTTTTAGCTGTTTTTTTATTTTTATTTTTTATAATTCAACATTTTTCAGACATTTTTCACTTTTGTGCTTATTTAAACTTTTTTTTTAGCTAATATTCTATTTTATTGTTCTAAATTGTGATAATTTAAAACTAATTCAGCAAATATGTGTTCTTTCTACTTTCTTCTGCTAATTTAGGCTTGTTCTTCCATTTCAGCTACATTTCAGCATGTTTTTAGCTAATTTCAGCAATTTCTTCTGCAGTCGGCGTTCACACTGCATTTTCACAGGAAATCCAATTGATCATGTTTTATTTAATTTTTAAACTAAAGCCTGGCTCCTCCTGACAAACAAGGGTTTGTTTTCTTATCAACATTTAATTTTACAACCAAAAAAAAAAATAAAATAAAATAAAAAAAAAATTTCAGTCCAGCGTATCTGCTTGACGTGTAAGAAAACAAACTGAACAACAGAGTTTGATGTTAGATGCCATCTGACCGTTGTTTAGAACGTCTGCTTTTATTTTTGGAGCGTCCAACTTCAAAATTGCAGCAATTTGAGCCTTTTCAGTGTTTTGAAAGTGCTGATGGAGAAACGCAGAACATGAAAGCTCCTTAATTGGCTGCTCAGACCACTGAAACAGCAATTTCACCCAATTACGTCTTTTTACTCACCTCCACTTTTAGTTTTGTTCCTCACAATGAAGAGAAAAGAAACTCTTCCCAGCTGAAAAGACGCAACAAGGTTCGAAGAAGACGACACTTCTGTTGCAGCATCATTGAACAAGTTTCAGAGAGGAAATAGCTTCAGAAGTTTTTTGTGCCACGTCTGAAGAAGAGCTCAGTTTGTTTTTAATTTTACACTAAATTCATAAAAAGAACAACAGGACATGGAAGTAAAACAAATTATAAAAGGTACAAAGTTTATAATCCTAATGTAAATAGCATCTTCTTAGTGTTTTTGAAATGATGAGTTTTATGAAATGTAAATGTTGATCAATCTGCTCGATCTTTTGTGGTTTAACATTTATGGAAATCATCTTGTGTCATTTCACCAGTTTGCCTCCGCTGTGACCATAAACTGGAGGAATTTAACATGTAACTAATTTTTTTTTTAATCAAAACTTCTGAGCTGTCTGAACAATAAAGTAGCTGCAACAAATGTTTTTTTATTCAGTTTGTACATGAAAACAGGTATTTTTGTCTTTTTAAGCGGCGTGTCTCTCACAGCTAAAGGACTGAACAAAGTTTTCTCTTTGATCTGGAAGTGACGGCTCTTTTCTGATCGTCGTGTCGCCTACATAAAAAAAAAAAAACCACCATTGAGACGTTTCTAACGATCCGTTTCAGTTCTTGAGACAACTTTACATAAAGTTTGTGGTTTATGATGCTGTGCGTAGCTTTCCAGAGGGCGGGAGTCGCCATGGCAACCAGCGACTTGGCCATTCCAAGTCACTATAGGTCTCGGTCCTTCTTTCTGGTCTCGTGCCCTCACAAACGTCAGAATCAGAATCAACTTTATTGTCATTGCACCGAGATACAACGTGAACGTGCACATTCATCTGAAAGATGGACGGAGTGCACGGAGCAGCTGCTATAAGCGCGGCCTTCTCATTATTTTCAGAATGCTTTTAGCTTCTATGAGAAAAGGGGAAGAAAACACGAGAAGGTGTTTAAAAAAAAAACATCTTTCACACCATGTCCGAGACAGAACACAGTTTGAGACATAAAAATCCTGCCACAGCAAAGCAACATGAATAAACATAACACAAATACAAATGTAGATTTTAAATGATGCTTTTTCCTTTAAATGTAGAACTCCGTGAAAGTCCTGGCAGATTTTTGTACAATAAAACAAAAGTTAAAGCAAACAGGAACAGGTTTTTACCATCGACATAAAAAAATGGACCAAACACGACCATGTTGTGTTTTTGCCCACGCCAAACAGGAAGCTGCGATCTTGATAAAGTCCCGCCCCCGCTGAGTTTCTTGTGTTTAGACCCGTTTGCAGGCAGGACTCAGAGATGTGTATGTTAATGACACACACCTGGGGAAGGACAACAGGTGGAGGAGGCAGGAGTTGATTACACGAGGGAGCGCCACTGAGGAGAGCAGGACAGGGACACACACATACACAAACACACACACTCCTCCAGCTCCTAAGAGGCTGTCAATCAAAGTGCAACACATCATTTTTCTTTAAGACTCAAATAATATTAAATGAACAAACAAAAGATTTCATGTTCCAAGAAACAGCAGTGATGTAAGAACTACGTGAAAAAAATTACAACTTGATTAAAATAAAACTGCCCCATTTGTTTACATGGAGGGGGCGGAGCTTAAACATTGAACAGCCACTAGGGGGCGCGTGCTTCTATGTTTTTGTGACTTCAGCTTCCCTATGTTTTATTTTGATGATTATAACGTGGAGTTTCAAAGATAAAGCTCTTAGATATTCTTCAAAATAAGAGTCTGGATTTGTCACAGACTAACTTGTCCCACATTTGTTTGGATAAAAAAAAAAAAACCAAATCAAGGTAGTGTTAAATAGTTTTTAATAATTTTTGATGATGGATGTGTGTGCAGATCTAGCAGACATCCATATTTAATGTTTAAAAGCTCCAAATGCTCTGAAGACTGTAGAGAAGCAGCAATTAAAGCAGGCCCTTCCCTGTGGCTCCTCCGGGGGTGACGGGCCCCCGTGGAGCTGGACCACATCATGGTTCTGGTCTCAGGCCGCTGAACAGTTTCAGGTTGGAGGAAACACTGAGCGTGATGTCAGGAGGTTGTTTGCTGCACCTCCAGGCACAGATCTGTGCACAGCAAGGTGTGTGTGAGAAGAACGTCAGAGCTGGATCTAACTGGAGCTGTGATGAAGCTGAAGGCAGAGCGTTGTTCTGTCAACTGGTGACTTCTGTTGCTCCACTCTTCTGATTCAGCAACCATGAGATCGTTTAGGCTCAGACTCTGACTGAGCAACAAACTAAAATAAAAAGGTTTAGTTTTTATGGAGATGGTTGTTGTTTGTCTGTTTCTTGTAGTTTTCAAAGCTCGATCCTCTTTCCACCTCATTTATTTTAACACTTTACTTCTTACAGTGGCGTTTACTCCAAGTTTTAATTTATTCAGTCATGTGAGGTGCATTTAATGTTCTGCAGATGAAATGCATCACAAACCATAAATTTAAAAAATACTTTATTTAAAGCAGGAAAACTACTGAAGTTGCAGATTTTTAATTGTTTGCATTTTCAGCTGAACATTTTTAATGCAACTAAAACAAAATACTCTGAACACGTCAGTAAATCATCACAAGGTTCAAGAAATCCACAAAATTATACAAAACCTCACATCACTAATTTCAATATTGAAATATTAGCAGCTTTATTTATAAAGCAGCCACAGAACCACACAGTCAATAAAACACAACAGCAGTTATTTAACCAGAAAACACATAAAACCAATTAAAATAAACTTAAACTAAAAGTCAACATCTCAGAAGGAGAGGAGATATTAAGACAAAATATTTTGTGTGATTTGGGTTAAAAAGAGACAATTCTGTGGATTTAATTTTAGAGCTGGATATTATAATTTGCAGACGGTCCCTAAAGTCTCTTCCTGTTTCCTTGTCCAAACTCAAATTATAACTAAATGCAAAATAAACACTCAAGTTAATGCAGATCTTATGATTTTAAATTTTAACCCCCCCTTTTCTTTTTTTACTTGAAGGTTTAAGATTTGGTTTGATGTGACATGAGGTTTAGATCCAAAACTTTTGTTTGATAAAACACCAGATGAAGCAGAGACAACAGAGAACGAGTAAAATACATGTGATTGTTGTGTTTTTATAAAATGAATAAATTAATAAAATAAATAAATAAAATGAGGGAGGTTTAAAGGGATGATTGAAAGATCAGGTGAGCAGATTATAAATGGCTGACAGGTGTGACAAGGCCAGCAGGTGAGGCAAATGAACACAAAACTAAAGATGCCAAACTAAAAACAGAAAGTTAAATAATAAACTGGTTAAAAAGCAGTAAACAGAAAAATACTGAAAACTAAGATCTACAGAAAAAAAACTGCTGCAGCTGTAAAGTGTTTTAAGGTCATTATTTATTTTATGATACTTAGCATTTTATATAAAAATTAGTTATTTTTATAATAAAATGGTCTTTCCTTGCTTATGTAACATGTTTGATTTGTTTCAAGGTTTATAAAGAAGCAGCTTCATTCTCCGGCTGCATATGTTCCTAAAACTTCATCTTCTGCATGTGGACTGTCAAGACATTTTCCACGTGGTCCTGTTAGCCCGTGCTAAGAGCCGGCAGTATTTAGCCAGATGTTTTTGCTCCACCAAATCTGTTCCTCGCAGCGCTGCAGGATTTGAGCTCCTTCTTCCCAGCGAGGCTGTTTTCTCATTTATTCCAGCCTCCATACCTCCAAGGCTGCCACCATCTGTATTATCAGAAATGTTACTGGGAGGATGACAGGCTGGACAGTCTGGAGTTTTTTTCCCCCAGTTAAATTCCTGCACACCTCAAAGGCTTCAGACGGATGGATTTCCTGTTGCTTTGTTGTAAATCTTTCATGTGTGAAATTGTCTGAGCTAAAGAAGCCATCGGCTGCGCTGAGGAAGCTGTCTGCGGTGGAGGCAACCTGGAATGGGAACGTGATTAGCCTTATCAGACATGTTCAGTCAAACAAGTAAAATCGTACATTCAGACAACGCTTCCCAACAGAAACCGTCTTTCTGCTGCAGGAAAGTTGATCTGAACAGCTTCATTTTGAATTTAGCCCAAGGAGCTGACAGGTGACATCATCACCAGGTCAACATCTGTAATGACATAAACAATGAAAGAACGAGCCAGGCCCCGTGAGTCACTCACATGCTGGCAAATAACCAACAAGTACCAGTAAGACGTCAAGGTTCAATAATCCAGACAAAACATCCGACAAAGTTCAGTCAGTTATTGAACATGAACTTTGATGAACCACTTTGGATGTGACAGCCTGGGAGGAGTAGACGGGGAGACGACGGCCACCAGAGACCATCTTATCACCAGCAAACTGGTTGGTCCACTGTAGGAGTGTACTACTTGGTGGGGAAAACAGTTTGTTTGTGACTCCTCAGACTGATGAAGCCCTGCGGATAAAAGGCAAAACGTCACAACAACAACAGCAAAAAATTGTCCAGCTGACCTGACTGAATTTTGTTATCAATAATATGGTTTCAAAATAAGACTCGTGGTCTTCATGACGTTGCTTTAAATTCATTCAACCTTTATTTATACAGGTTAGTCTCACTGAGTCAGAAATGGATTTACTTATTTATTTACTTATTTATTTAAATAAATATTTACTCAAGTTTGTTTACCAACATCTCAATTCAAATCTATTCAGTTTATTAATAAAACTTCAAGTCACAACAGAAGTTGTCTCAGAACACTGAACAGAAACATTCATATACAGAATAAAATAATAGCTAAACATTACAGCATTTATGTGAGGAGCAACTGCTTTGAGTTGAACTCCATCACAGAACTCTCATCCTGAGCAAGCATGAAGGCGACAGTGGGAAGAAAAACTCCCTCATGAGGAAGAAACCTTTAGCAGTGACCATCAACAGAGACGAAACAAACTGTAGAAAATGTGACACCAGAATTTTGTACATATTTATTCTGCTTTTGTTATATTTAGCTCCTGGTGCAATTTTTAATCAACATTCATAATAATTATTACATGATTTACATAAAAAAAAAGATTTTTGTAGTTGATAATTAAAAAGAATACTGCATCTTGTGTGTGCCACATGGATGTGTGATTGGCCCTATTTTTTTCATATACTAAAATGCATGAAGTAGAAATTTGCTCCATTTTTAAATTAATAATTACAATAATTACATTACAGTCGCGTGAAAAATTTTCCTTCCAGTGGGCTTTAAAGGAAATCAAATATTTTTAACTCCTGGTTTGATATAGTTTTATTTTTGAAAATGAACTGAAACTGGATCACAGAGTGGTGTCAAATTATGTCACCGTGTATATGATTATATTGATTGATTTGATTATATATTTATGCAATAACTGTTTACACAATCTTAGGCCGTCTACATTAACTGGACTTTTTTTAATCTCCCTTTGCATTTTTTCTTCAGAAATACTTTCCAACAAAATCCAGAAACATAGCGTTGTACTGACATAACAATATAACTGTGCTTTTTTAAATTTATTTATATAATTTATAATTTAATTTGTTAAAAACAGTTTCACAGTTAAAGTTTAAACCAACAGGATCAGGATAAAAGGAGAGTTAGAATAAATCTCTCATTAAGGTTTTGTTGTTGCGTTGGTTTGTACGACTCACGGTGACAACAGGTGCAAAAACATCTGCTGCATAAATGTTTCTGAAAAGCTTTCTGCAAGAGTTACAAGGAAATGTTCGTAAAATTATACCTGCTGTGCTGTTTGGGTTGAAGATGGTGGAGGAGAAGATGAATATGTTCTGTTTATTGGACCAAACTTGACAAGATTAGAAAAGAGTCCAACAGAAGAACAGCTCAGACTTGAAGACAAATTAGAGACTGAGATGGTTTGGGCATGTGCAGAAGAGAGGCAGTGAACATTTTGGATAAATAATTTTGAACGTGGAGCTGCAAGGGAGGAGAAGAATACCACCGAGAAGCTTCATGGACTGGTTGGTGAAACTAAAGAGCATCAGATTGTAGAAAATAACAGTTTCTAAATAAGCACATCATACATACACTGTCACCTCCATTTCTGCATGTACGTGTTCATCTCCAACCCCCATCATTAAGGACTGGGCCTGTTTGAATCACCAGCTGCAACAAAAGCTGTCTGGGTGATACTTTGATCATTTAGAAAAGGTCCGTAAGCAGATGTGTGCCAGCTGCTGCTCTAGTCTTCAACGCTCTTCTCTGGCATGTTGCCACTGGTGGTGAAGGTTTACATGAACACTGAGGAGACAACAGGCTGATGATCTCACATCAGATTCATGGAAATTTACTTTAAATTTATAAAACATGTCCAAAAATGAATGAAAGGTCAAAATGACATTTTTGTTTGCAAAAATCAGTCCTATTAGTGTTTTAAAGACCATTAAACTGTGCACATGTCCCACACACACACACACTCCACACAACAGTTTCATTAGATTTGTGATGTTTTAATGGAGCCTGTTTTGTTCCAGATGTCACTCTAAAGATGTGTAACGTGAACTCATAACGCCGCATTGATGAATCGAACGGTTCTGCAGATGAAAAACTGCAGCTCTGACACTTTAATTACTGCAATTTAAAGACAAATTGTGGCTTAATCTCTGTCAGGGTTTGAGATCTGCACCCGCTGCCAGGAGGAAATGGCATTGCTGCAAATCAAAGGAGACCCTGCGGCAGCCGTCCTTGTCGGGGCCTTTTTGATTGGACAAGCGAAGCAGAGACGCTCGTTCAAAGGTGTGTTAATGGTAAAAAGTGAGCGCCGATGTAAGTCATCATGATTTACAGCAGCACGCTGCTCTGTCTGCAAAGTCCAGAAGAGAAGAAACTGTGACCTGTTTGTCAGAAAAACAAAAGAGACTTGAATAAATGTGTTTTGAGTTCACAAACTGGTGCAGAAACAGGTCTGCAGAGGAATGACATTCAACAAGCAGCCCAACTAAAAGAAGTTCACTAGAAAGGTTGAAGGGTGCAAATGTGGCCCGTACCTGAAGGTTCCACATTAATGTGGGACATCGTCTTGCAGTGACTGAAAAATGCAGATGTTTGGTCGTATAAGTTATACAAGTGTGACGATTGAAGAAGAAAAGGGGTTTGTATGAAAATCCATTGGAAAGTTTAGACAGCTCAAACTTCACGTTGAACGTTCTGTCATAAAATCTCCCAGATACATCCAACCTAAACTGTGACTGTGTTTAAAAAAACAGTGAAGAGCTCAAAGTGCCAGTTTAGTCACAAAAAATCTAAATTTGTGTGACCTGTTCAACTTCTGATGATGTTTCTGCTGTGAAATCTGAGCTGGAGCTCCAAACAGGGCGGAGTTGTCCATTTGTTCACCTGAATCCCATCACATGACATTTATTGTAACAATCAGTGGAATAGCCAGAGAGTATGGACCGAAGCGAACAGACGCCAAGACTTTGGAAAATGATCAGTGCTTTATTTTACAGTGCAAAATTCATCAGTGTACAAGGGAGGATCTGGAACCACATGGTGTTATAGATCGTGCTGGGATTGAGGTTCTAATGGTTCCAGCACCAGGGAAGGAAGCGCTGCAGGTGCGTCTGACAAGTGGTTGGAAGGTGGTGGAGACAACTGAAGAAGCCGACAAGGCTCTCAGGGTGTTCACAGAGGAATCGAGGTACAGAATCACAGGCGTCGAGGTGGTAGGCATGCAATGCTTCATCAGGGAGCAGAGCTCTTCTGCAGCCCTTCATACTCCTGATGCTCATCAAGGGAAGTGTGACTGGTTGGCGCCATCTTGGAACTTCAGAGGCTGCAGAAAAAACTGAACTCCCACAGTAATGTCGGCCTCTTCTATGGCATAACTGGAGACTTTGAGGTCAACGACTGCAAAACAGTACAAGAAGAATACGTTTGGAAAAGAAGGTCTCGGCTCAGCTAAACAAGTTCAGGTGCTTTGCTACTTACTTCTTGTTTCCTGCTTTGAGAATTCACCGAGCTTTGAGGGGAAAGATCAACCTCAGAACTCATTAAAGTGTAAGGTTCTTATCCTGTCCTTTGTCTGAGAATACACAGAAAAATGAACCAGGAGCCTCAAGTCTTCAGGTGTTTACACAACCAAAGATCTTTCTCTCCCAATCCTTCCAGACTGTCCTTTACAGGAAGACAGACCCACTTACCTCAGCAGCTTTGAAACAGCATTTATCCCTGATGCTGCCCAACTCAGGACAAAGGTAAAGACAGAACACACCCTGGCTTTCAGCTGCTGGACCCACTGTCTTCTGGACGGTGGTTCAGGGAATCAGGTCCACACAGGTTTTACCCAGGACTGTGGTCACCACAACCCCTCTCCAAACCAGAAACTCTTTGAGCCAAACAAAAGACAATACATATCAAGAATGTTTTGGTTATTTTACCCCCACAACTGGCTTGGCACCGTGATGTGTGCCATTACCTTTATTGGCGTTACCATGGCTGAGCTGACATTTTGTATGATGGTAGCTGAGAGTGAGCCCTGACACATCGTGTGGCAAATAAAAAAAAAAAAATGGCCACCACAAAGCAGTGCCCGTCAAAGTTTCTCCAGGAACTTTCTAGTTGTAGAGTCCAAAGGTGTACTGATGCTACGCTAGTGTTTAGCATGGCACCAGTACACCTTTGTCAGTCCATTAAATGGACGTTATTAGTTGTTATCATCACCATTCGTATCGGTCAGACTGTCCCTCCTGTACCTC
>JARVGV010000350.1:79574-94434 GCA_031762435.1 Hypsolebias longignatus | reverse complement strand
ATGGCTGGTACTGTGAAGCGCTTTGGGGCCCCTCATGGGGGCTGGAAAGCGCTATATAAGTAAGCTCCATTTACTATTTATTATAGAATCATATAGAAATCAATCATTACTTAAAAATAAATACATTTTAAAAATTCAATTCCACTTAGGGGGCCCCCCTAGTGGCCAGGGGGCCCTAAGCAGTCATTTAAGCAGCTTAAGCGTCAGGCCGGGCCTGGTTGGTTCTAGTCTCTTGTCTGATTGGTTTATTGGTTTTAGTCTTTTCTCTTGTGGCTCAGGCGGTTTCATTCTCTTTTCTTCTCGGTCAGGTGTTTCTAGTCTCTTCTCTGATTGGTCAGATGGTTTCATTATCTTCTCTGCTTGGTCAGGTCGTTCTAGTCTTTTCTCTGATTGGTCAGGTGGTTTTGTTATCTTCTCTGGTTTGTCAGGTGGTTTCGTAATCTCTGATTGGTCAGGTGGTTTCATTATCTTCTCTGGTTGGTCATCTGGTTCTAGTCTCTTCTCGAATTGGTCAGGTGGTTTCGTTGTCTTCTTTGGTTGGTCAGGTGGTTTTGTTATCTTCTCTGGTTGGTCAAGTGGTTCTAGTCTTTTCTCTGGTTGATCAGGTGGTATGCAGAGTCAGCTCGTTGGTTGGTGCTGAACCGTCGGTCAGAAGAGGCGCTGACAAGTCTTCACCGAGTTGCTCGAATCAATGGAAAAGCAGAAATTAAGGATGAGCTCACCCTTGAGGTGAGGTGTCTACATCTGTAGTACGTTTCAATGTTTCTGTCCAATTCAAGGCTAAGTTTAGGACCATGTGACTGCAGGTACTCCACTTTCACATGAGTAAAGAGATTGAGTCGAGTCGTTCAACGTTCACCGCATTTGACCTGCTAAAAACCAGACAGATACGACGCATCTCCATCTGTCTGGTCGCCGTATGGTCAGAAACTTTTTTTTAATTTCTGCTTACATAATTTTTTTATTCTTTATTATTGTGTGTCTTTTTTTAGTGTATGTTCACTCATATGCTACCTGTTTTGATGTTTACCTGTCTTCCTGTTCAGGTTTGCCACCAGTTTTGCATATTATGGTCTGGCGATGGATCTTCAGAAGTTTGGGGCGAGTTCTTTCAGAACCTTTACCTTGGCACCTGTCACTTGACGTGAATTACTCTGGTTCATCGAAACCTTTCTGTTGATATTTTGGCAATTCACACTAAACTGTTTTCTCATTGGCTGTTTCAGGTGAGTATTTACCTGATGCAGATCATCTTTGCAGCCGTTGATGTTCCTGCCAAGTTTTTTGCTTTGGGCATGCTAAGTTACCTGGGGAGACGGGTATCTCAGGTGTCCTGTCTTTTCCTGTCAGCTGTTATCATCTTTGCCAACATCTTTGTCCCTACAGGTACTGGTTCCCTTCTTGCTTCTGATCTGATCCTGATTGCAGTCCTTCTTCCAATTCATATTTTTATTCTAGATCTGCTCCTTTTTTATTTTTATTTGAATTTTATTTCTGACCCTAATCTTGGTCCTTATATTGATTGTTGATAATTATTCTTGTCCTAAACTCTTGTCTTGGAACTCATCTAGTCCTGTTTCTGGTCTAATCCCTGCAGACATGCAAGCCCTGAGGACCACACTGGCCTGTCTGGGTAAAGCCTTCACTTCAGCCTCCTTCACCACCGTTTATCTGTTCACTGGAGAGCTGTACCCCACTGTCATCAGGTTAGACCACCTGACTGAAGCCTGACTGGGCCATAACCTCAAATAAACTGATCATCTGCTGATCATGTGACACACTGATCACATGATGTATATGCTGTACTTTCAGGCAGACAGGAATGGGTTTTGTCTCTACTATGGCAAGAGCTGGCAGCATGGCAGCCCCTGCAGTCCTGATCTTGGATGAGGTGATTTCCCTGTTCCAGAGTTTTAGTCAGCTGTTGGAAAAGTCTCAGTGATGAAGTAACATAATCAACGAGTTTTAATCATACATAAACACCATCAAGTAATTGCCATAGAGGATGATCAACAGATTAAGATGTTACTGATTAAGCAGTTTTCTCAGGTGCTTCCTGTGCTGCCTAGTATAGTCTATGGAGGTGCAGCTGTGCTGGCAAGTGGCTTCGCATGCTTCCTTCCAGAGACTCTCAACAAGCCATTGCCTGACACAATTGAGGACACGGAGGAATATAGGTGAGCTAATGTTTGTTAGCGTTGTCACAGTGTGGGACTGGGAAACAAAAGAACACAGTGTGGAGAGCTTTGGTGGTATTGATTTATTACTGGGAGTTGGACAGGGTCCCTAAAATGACCTGTAGACCACTGAACCCTCTCCACAATGCAGGTCTCTAAAACCAACCTGTAGATTGTAGGACCAGAGGTCTGATCTGAGCATTGAGCTTCAACATTGTCAACCTGATGTACATCTGATAATTAATGATTGCTAATAACTGTGTGTGTGTGTGTGTGTGTGTGTGTGTGTGTGTGTGTGTGTGTGTGTGTGTGTGTGTGTGTGTGTGTGTGTGTGTGCGTGCGTGCGTGCGTGCGTGCGTGCGTGCGTGCGTGCGTGTGCGTGTGCGTGTGTGTGAAGCTCTAGAAAAAACTCCTTGCAAAAGCAAGAGGGCATCTCATTGAAGAAGGCCATGGTCTCTGATGATGATGTAATACTAGCAGGGGGTGTGGTCACCAAAGGCCTTGCTTTAAAAGTAACAAGGAACAAAGAAGCATGTGGCCTCAATGCTCTTTGATCAATCAGAGGATGCCACATCACAGCTTCAGAACCAGCAGAGCTGACCTCAAGAACTGGAACTGAATTACAAAGTGAGCCGAAGATGTTTTTCACATTTAAATAATTTTAATCCTGATGATTGATTGTTCCTAGATCAATTATAGATTTAGCAAATTAAGCTACAGATGATGAAGCACATTTAATGTCGTCATTTTTTTTACAATTACTAACGGACTTGAATGTGAGAATATCTTGATATATTGTATGAGTAGCAGTTAATGACAGTTATCAATAAATATATTGATGAGCTGTGAATGTATTATTTCATATCAGATCAGGTTGTTAGTCTTTCTTTGGTTTAAATCAAAGCAAACCTGTCAAACTTGTGGCCCTTTTCCACTGTGACAGCACAGATCCAGTAAGCTTGGTTTACTACGGTTTTGAGCGCTTTTCCACTCTTACTTTTTAGCTTCATCTGCCACTTTTTTTGTCCCTTCCTCTCAAGGGGTCCAAGCGAGCCAAGACATCAGAACACTGTTGGTCACTGATTGGTCAGGGGGAGGAGTCACTGTATCTTTCAGAAAACTTGTCACCGATACGCCTTTTGCAATAACTCGGAGCAGCGGCTGGATCTAGTTTTAATATTTCAAAACAATAATGACAACACCATGTTTAATTCTGAAGTCCAGGCATTTTTTTGTGTTTGGTGACGGACAACAAAATTCAGACCGAGTGGAGTCACCGCACAGGATCATACAAATTGCCGACCCGTTGAAGCACGCGAGGCTGGAGTCCGGGCCCCGGCCTCGCGTGCTCACAAAGGCTGGATTCTGAGCTCTGGCAGGTGGGCGGACCAGGACAGAGGGTGGAAATGTTCTTTTTAAAAAAATTTATGTATAAAAAGTAGTGCTGGGCAAAGATTACAATTTTAATTGCGAATAATCCCAAATATTTTTCTGACTGATCTTGATTAATCTCATTAGATTGTGCAAAATTAAATTAGAACTTAAAGATGTTTAGAACATTTTTAAGGTACAATTTAATGTTAAAAAAAGTTCAATACATTAAAAAGGCACTTTTAACAGCAGTGTTCTCCTAACAATTAATGTATTTCTAATATCAAAAACATGAATGCATAAAATATGAAACCAAAGCTATTTACCAGGGCTTTTTTGTTTATTTATTTAAGAGAAAATTAAAAAAATTCCTACAAACCCAAAACCACAATCGTAACAGATTTACAACAAATTCAAAATACAGTATATATGATTTTTTCCTTCTCAGAAATGTTACAAGAATAAACCTTTTTAAATTCATTCAACCTTTATTTAAACAGATAAATCACATTGAGCCTCAAAGACTCATTTACAAGTGAGATCTGTTGGACAGACAATAAAAGTGGTGAAAAATGGCACATAGGATGAGGAATATCATGAACAGCTTATCTCCTGATGCTGCTCAATAATCCAGGTAGATAAATCTAACCAGGTTAAATCAGGTCTTCTGAACAGATTATTTTTGTTGAAACTTTTTGTCTTTTATTCAAAAGACTTCTTCAGTCTGAGGAGGTGATCAAAACTCAAATAAGCCCCTTGTCCACAGGGCCTTTTCTGGCTCCTAGATAACTAGTTCGGGCCGATTGCCTAGTTTATCCACAGTCCATTCAACAGTGGAACCCGCCCTATTTTGGGACCTGCTTCTCTTGGGTCCCAGGTCTTGTTCTTGTTGTGTCCAGATGTGATGTCAGAACACTGTCAGTCACTGATTTGTCAGGGGGAAGAGTCACTGGATCTTTCAGAAACTCTTCTAAACATTGATCCGCCATTTGGAATTTCTCCGACCCGGAGTAGCGGCTGGACCCATTTTAAAGATCTTTAAAAACAATAATGACAACACCGTGGTCTAATGCTGAAGTGCTGGCATTTTTTTTGTGCTTGCTGGACGATGACCAAATTCAGAGCGAGCTAGATGGAGCTCCGCCAGTCTACCCAGTCCTCTCTACCGGAGCCTCGGCGCCGGGCAGGGTGTCATCTCCTCGAGCTGAAAGTTATCTGTGGAAGTAAGTAAAAAACTTTATTTACCGTTACTTTTTTTTGTTGTTGTTGTTGAAAACTGTGCGTAAATGGTGAGCATCTGTTTTCTTCTAGAGCTAAGTAGTAGAGAAGCTAGCTGGCCGTATCCAATAATTCTCAGTCGGGTCATCTGGACAGTTTCTTTTTTTTCACTTCTTTTTTGGATTAAACATATTTCTTCCAAAAAAGAAGTGAATCCATTTCACCTTCAATAATTATACAGGACTCGTTCGAGTCTCAGAATAATAATTATTGAGTTATAAACAGGTTCACTTCTTTTTTGGATTAAACATATTTCTTCCATGTGACCAAGATGAAATGACAGTGAAATGACACGTTAATTATGTTTGACCTTCAAATAAATTAGGTCATTTATTTAACAAATCATCAAATTAACATAGATTTATACATTGATCGGCAGTGATTATTTCTTATGGCATAAAACATATCGGACATCTTAAGCAAGACAACAGATTACGTTACTGATGGTAGTATAACTTATCTGAAGGCACTTTTAACTTAATTACTGGCTTTAGAGGTTTAAAGAAAAGTTTTAAGAAAGTTTTAAGGGAAGGGAATAAAGAAAAGGAGGGGATTTATCTTGGATAATGTCAACCAGAAACATTGAGCACGCTCTCCATAACGATGTCCGGCTAAACCCCAGGTTGCGCTCTTGATAAACATCGTCAACTCTTTACCTTTGAAAGACGTTATGTCTCGACTGCGGTAAGAGTGTGGCACTCCAACCCGTTCACGTAACAGGGTCGTCGGTCCAGTTGACGTCCAAGCTAGGTTTGTGCGTGTTTATTCCTCATGCAAGCAAGAGGTCCGCTTTGGTCAAAAGAAGTAGCGTTCTAGTTCCGGAAGAATTCCAAAATAAAATCATTCCTCAAAAGGAATGTCATTAGGCTTGGAGCTTTAAGCTTGGTCGGGTTTATCAGCAGGCATGCTAAAAACCCAAGCGGAGGACGTTGTCTTTGACGCTTGACCAACGTCCACAGCTTCGAGAGAGTTTTCACTCAGACTGGAGGAAAACTCCCAGAGACTCTGCCAGACTTGAGAGTCCGAGCAAGACTGAGAGCCCAACAAGACTGAAAGATTCCAGGAAATGGAAACTTTTAAGGAAAGCCCACCTCCTGATGTTTTGGTCCACTTGATTGGTTGTCCACCAGGAGGGGGGAAGAGTTAGTGTAATGTGAAGGAGGTGACTAAGTTCAAGCAGGTGGAGATGAAGATGAAATGTTTTGGAAAAGTCAGAGGAACTTGTTTAGAAACAGAAGGAGACGTCTAGCCATAGTTATGTCTTCTACTGATCTACTGCCTAAAACACTTTAAAACAAAGTCTGAAAAAACATCTCGACTTGGTTGTGAACTTTGACAGAGTTAAGCTTCTTCACACACTCTCAAATGAATCAGAATTACTTTGAGCAAAACATTTAACATGTATGATTTCTAATGAGGTTTCAAAATCATTAATACTGTTTTCACAGTTGATTTAAATGATTACTTCATCATTAAAATGATATGAAATAAAACACCACTCAAATAAGAAAAGAAACACAAACTAAATTGTTTCATTTTTTTCTTAATCATTCAAAACGTTGTAGAGTGGCCTCATAATGACTTTTGATTAGCGTCTTTATCAAGTTTAAAATAATGATAATAAAAACAAAAGAAGATTGTTCTTCTAATTATTTGACTTAGAACAAAATTAAAAGGTCTCTTGATAAGATAATTTGTGTCCTGGATTCAAATTAATGGGATAACAAGTTCTGTCCTTTCAGAAGGTCTTTTGGGAAAAGATGGACGGAGGAGGTTAGATCACTACAAAAGAGAGATGCAAATCAACTGTGGGTCCTCCCTCAGAAAATTTGGAATAAAAGACATGCCATTTCCTGCATTTTTGTGTATTTTAACAGGTTGTTAAACATCTGTAAACATTTGATTAAATTGATTAAAAACAGGTCTCTCTTGTAAATGACGAGGCTCAATGAGACTAACAACCTTTATAAATAAAGGTTGAATTGAAATTACTACTTTAGAGAGCAACAACAATTAACAAGCCTGTGTGTGAATGCAGCTCCGATTCTGTCAAGCGTCCAATACCCCCCACCACCACCCCACGCACACACACTGTCAGACCCCAACTCTGCTGAATTCAGTCCTCCGTGTTGTTCTGCTCCAATCTCAATTACCACAGCCTTTCAAGTGTTTCAATTCTCAGTTGTCCAGCTAAAGACAATCCATCCATCCATTCATTTTAAATAATAAATTGTCTTTTCGACATTTTAATTGCTGTTGTTTTTGACAAATTAGTGCCGTTGTTTTTAATGTTTAGTTTAGTTTATTTCTTTATTCATTTTATAAAACAACTACTGTATATAACAATAAACACGTGATCTCATGAAAACAAAAACAACAAAATATAAAATGAGAGGTGGCAGAAAGAAGAAAAAAATCTTATTATATTTGTCCCTTTTCTAAAAACAATCAATTCAAACAATTATGTATAAGTAACAAAACAAAATGAATAACTAATCAACTTTACAATTTCAAAACATTACACTTAAAACCACTTCATATATAGTTCTTTAAAAGTTCATTTTTGATCAATTTCTTAAACATTAACATTGACATTGCTCTTTTCACATCATATTCCAGGTCATTCCACAATCTAATTCCCTGGATTGTGGTGGTTCGTCCCTTCAAATTGGTTCTATGTTGTGGCTTTACAAATACATCAGTTCCCTTTAGATTATAACAACTCAGTCTTTTAACAATATACATCTGAACATTCAAAGGTAATGCATTCTTTTGAGCTTTATACATTACTATTATACTTAATAGTAATATAAGTAAATATGGAATAAAGTAAATAATAAAAGAATAAAGTAAATATTTACAAACTTTTATTTGTAAATGGTATAAACTGGTAGTTGTGCAGCAGAAATAAAAACTATAAGAACACTGTTGAGAATTACTCAAATAACTTTTCTTTAAAAGCTAACAACAAAGTAATCTTAAAAACAGTCTTAAAATAAAATAAAAAAATAGTAGTTTTGTTAAAATGTCTTCCTGATCCTATCATGCAGCTGATTTTTGCAGTTTTCAGGCAGGTGGGTTTCAGGAGGTTTCTCCAGTGTTGTGCAGATTTTTAGCCTTAGTGATTAAAAGTGAACACACAAAAGATGCTTCTGTAGCTCTGTGCACATCACTACCTGCTCTTTCGAAGGCTTTCTGATGTCAGTGGACCTTTTTGACAGTGACAACTGCTTCTGAAAGTACAGTATTCCCGATTTTCAACAATAATATTAACTACATAATGTAACTTCTAAACTAGAGAATAATGTACTTATGTTGTTAGAAAAAATACTCCTCTGTGTATTTTTACACATTTGAAAATGCACTTATGTTCAGCTTAACAAAGGCCTCTTGTCTTCTCAACTGAGAGCCACACGCACAGTACTGACGTTATAACAAAGCACTCTTAAAGTGACAGTACAGATTTTAGTTTTATAGAAAACCCTTCAAACATAACCAAAATGATGGTTAGTCAGTGTTAATCAGGATTTGGTGAAATTTCAAACATTATAATTAAAAATAAAAGTATATTTTCTAAAGTTGTTACACAGACAATAAATTTACATTTTTACAACTTCTAACTTCTGAGCAGAAACATTATGCGAACCCCCCACCCCACCGTGCTCTCTAGCCCCCACCCCATGGGGGGAGGGCCCCCAGGTTGAGAATCACTGAGCTACTACCACACCAATGCTGGTCTCTCAACACAATTAATAACATTTTTTCAGTGAGAAGACAGGGTGCAGGAGAACCCTCATGCCCTGAAGGGACACACGCAGCTGGATATGTCATGGATTCCTGTGGAAGATGATGTGTCTGTATTGTCCGTTGAGGACGATGAAGACGAGTGCATAATTAGATTTATGATAGCAGGGTTTCTGCATTTTAAAATCAGTGGGTACCTGGGAAATCGACAAATTAGGAAGACGTCGGCAGCAGATTTGGCCATGGCGAGGCTGCCTGTCTTATATGAAGGTTTGCTCCGTGCTTTGAGCGCTCAGACTCAGATGAGTTGCAAGCTGAACCGTAAGCTGGACACGATTGCTGAGAATCGCAGGCCACTTGCGACTCCTAGAACTCGCTGGCATGAAGGAATCAACCGTGGAGAAGGCTACAAGCACGGACCGGCGTAATGTCCACAAATCTGTTTGTTTGGATTCACCATTCAGTGTATCAGCAGAACTGAAAATCAGTGGAAAATCAGTAGAGTCGGCCTGTCCCAAAACAACTGTTTATCTGAAACAGGCTCCCCCGTTTGGCCTTGGACAGGCCAACTTATCTCAAATTGCTCCTGGAGGATATGCAAATCATGAAGCTCTGCCCCCCCCACCCCAAACATCTATGGACCCTTATCAAAGCTGAGCTGGCTGATAGACACTGTGCCACCTTTATCAGGACTATGGAGCTTTCTGGTTGTGTTCACGGACAATCTTACTGCCTTTGTCGGCTTCCTCCCCCCTGTAAAATGTCGTATGTCTACCAGTATCTATGTTGCTTTTGCTGAGGTAGTTTTTTTTACTACCGTACACTGTGCCCTGTGTGACAAGGACACAGTGTGAGAGATCTTTTTTTAGACCTTCTTTCCTCATGTTTTGTATTCCCTTTTCTTATTGAAGTGATAGGGGCAGTGCTTCACATGAAGCTGCAGCCTCCGTGCATTTCAGTCTACCCTTGTTGGACGGTTGCACTTGAATGTATTTTTGCTGCACTTAACTGTGCAATGACAATAAAGTTGATTCTGATTCTGATGTTTAGCTCAATATCTGTATAACTGAATGGTTTAAAGTCATTTTTGAGTTTGCTAAAATCAGTTAGTTCGAAGTCAAGTTATTGACTCAGTCAGTCAGAAGTAGATGTTCATCTAATAATTACTTTGATAGTTTCTTTAAAATCTGTTCACTGGCCCATGAGATATTTAGTTAGTAGACAAAATTGGACAGTTACGTGATTGCCCGCCTTCATGGTGGTTGGTGATAAATACACAACATCTACCAGAATCACAAATAGCAGCAGACAGCATCCTTTCAGAATAATGTAGACATGATAGCATGTACGTGAAATAATCACTTGTTGATGTTACTTTGGTTTCAGTTCATGTCCAGGACAGAAACTGGAGTTTAAACAGCCTTTTCTCCAAATAATTTGATTTTATTGATATTTTCATTGAAATGTTTAAAGTTTAATCACAGACGTGAGCCAAACTAGACTTTCAGACACACACACACACAAAAGTTTAACATCAGGATAATTAAAGATATGTGATATTCTGCAAAAGCTTAGTGTGAGAACGTGGCACAGCAGATGCTACAGTATCCAGTGATGTGACAATAAGAAGTTTCTGAGTGCCAACAAACATCAGTACACAGGAAGTGTTTGTAGTGCAATATGAAGACAGGCACTACATGTACAAGGTAGACAAAACATTCTAAATAATATACTTTGTTTTATATAATGTAAAGAGATAATAAAGTTTTATTTTAGCCTTTGTTATTTTTAAAATGTTTAATGGACAAATAAAGAGCCCTGAGGTACTCCTTCTGATAACTGCTAATGTCTCTTTATATGTATACATACAAACGTGAATATGCTATTTCAGAGTAATTTTGTAATTTCTAAGAAGCACTCAGAGTTTAATTCTTTGCACACACCTGATCGGGCCCCATAGACATGCGTCCCATAACCATTGGGTTCATTCCCATCTGACCCATGTGAGGTCCTCCTCCACCGGCCGACATGCCCCCATTCATCATCATGCCTCCATACTGCCCTGGATTCCCCTGCTGCCCAAACTGCTGCTGACCCAGAGGCGTCTGCTGCCCAAACTGCTGCTGAGGGTATGAACTGATGAAGAAGAGTGACAGACAGGAGGAAGAGTTAAAGAGTAGGCCAGAACAGAAGAGGTCCACCTTTTCTTTGTCTCTCTTCTCCTTGACAGAGTTTTTGTGTTGTACCTGTTGCGTCCCACGCCTCCCTGGGACCAGCCTTTCATCTCAGCACCCTGGTACATGGGACCGCCTTGCGGGTGCTGTTGCATCATGGGGTTTTGAGGCCCCAGGCGGTTTGACATCATGGCATTAGGAGGACTGCCACCTGATGGACCAAAAGAGGAGTCTCCCGGCTGGCCCATCCCTGCAGAAAAATTAAACCCTAAAGCATCAGCTCTTTGTTTTCTGTATTTAAATAAACACAAGACACAAAAACACTAAGGCTTTTTTACAGGACGGATATAAAACTGGAAGCATGCTCTGTTCCACCTCACCACCACCACCTGGTACAGTGAACTCACCATAGCTGCCACCATAGCCAAACTGCTGGGGGCCCGGCTGGCCCATGTTTGGCCCTCCCATGTGGCTGTCCATGCCAGCAGGAGCCGTGACGTTCGGAGGGGGACTGAATCCTCCTGCAGCAGCCGCCTGCTGCTGCTGCTGCTGCATCAGCATCATCATACGCTGCCTCCTCATCTGCATGGTGACCACGTCTCTGCGCTGGGCCATCATCTGAGCATTTAGGAAACCCGGCTACACCAAACAGACACATAATTATAGACAATTAATTTGGGCGCAATTATTTTCTCTTTCACAGAAAAGAGGATCAGCTGGTTAAAGTAGAGGCACTGTGACTTGTGTCATTCTGCTTCAGTAACAGTCGTCAAATACAGTGAAACAACACTTACAGTAACTTTAGTGAGGGCCTATGGATTAATTATGCATCGCAAATCATTTAGAAATGGTTGGATATATTAATGTTGCAGCTAACAGTCAACAGCCGGAGTTCTTTTTTTATTTTTTTGGTCTATGTGAGAGTAATATTAAATCAGACCTCAATAAAATCTTTATTACAATTGATTCTTCAAGTAATTTGGGTCATTTACCGGTCCTCCCATGCCGGGCTGCATGCTGGGCCTCATGTTAAGGTTTCCACCGGGGTTTTCCATCTTCATGGGCATCCCCTGTCGTGTCTGATTCATAAACTTTGGGGGTTGGGAAAAAGAAACATTCAGCACAGGACAATAAGAGAAGACTCATGAGTGACATCTTCATATGAATGGCACATTTGACACCATGAAGAGAACGTGAAATGTTCTGAACAGACGAGTAAACTGTGAGAAACAGAACACGCCCACTCACACACACATACAAATAAATCAAACCTATAATATACATGCAACATGTTTCACCAGGACACGGGAAGCAGGGGTGCTTAGGGAGCAACAGCACCTCCAAGTGGATGCCAAAAGAAATGCTTATCACAAAGTATTGACTAAAGTATTATTAAAAATTAAAGCCGATTTTATTAGTGCTTATTATAGTTGAATTGCAATATTTAGATTTGACCAACTAAAATAATCAAATAAATATAGCACACCCAGCACCTCTAAACTGAAACATAGTCCCACTGCTATACATACAAAGTAAATACAAATAAACAAATTATATTAATCCTAACATTTTCATACATGTTGCCACTAGAACTTACAATACGTGATTTTATTTTAGTAGAATCCTTCACATAACACAACACACAATGTGCTTTACTGTCTCCTTGGGGGTGTTTTGGACTCTGTGCACAATTATTGCATGTTAGGACAGAATGGACACCAGCTCATTTGATAAAAAGTCATGCAAGCTGTGTGATACCTGCTGTCCCTGCAGCCTCTGTTGCAGCTGCAGCCTCATGGGCTTGTTAGCGCTCATCATCCGGGGTCTCATCATGTTGGCCCGAGGGTGTCCCATTCCCCCCATTCCACCCATACCAGGGAAGTTACCACCTTGGCTCATTGGTGAAAGCATGGGTCCAAAGCCCCCCTGTTGGCCCTGACCCTGCATGTACCCTGACTGTATAGGCATGGAAGGGGGTCCGGGATAACCCTGACCATACAGAGGCTTTTGGTCGAGCAGCATGGACGGTTCCTGTCCTGGAAATTGCTCCAGCTGCTGCTCCGCTCCCTGGGTCTGCAGCAGACACGATGAAAGGACAAAAAGAACAAAAACAAACAAAGTTGGTCAAACTTCAGTTTAATTGATTTGTTTCTGCCTGGTTGGCTCTATAATGGTCTTTTTCTAAGCAGCACAGACGGATCCCTCTCGCCTCATCTATCTCACTTCAGAGAGACAACAGACCCAACACCGAGCCACGTCTGCCATATAAAACACAAAGACAAATCTAAAGCTCGCTTGTGTCAAGATGCTAGCTAATCCCACCCCACCCACACACACACACACATACACACACACAGGTGGGTGTGTCAGATTTTTTTAGGCGTTCTTACCTGGCTGACGAGATCTGGGATACCAAGAGCTCGGTCAATCTCCTCCAAAGCGATGCCGTCTGCATTATTCAGCAGAGAATCCAGCTGGTCCAGGAGGGCCCGCTCATCACTCTGACCTTCACTGCTGGTGGGGGCCACCAGAAGATCATCCAAGGGGTTGCCAAACTGTCGTCTACAACACACACAAAGGTTGTAGATCATGTGGGCTAATAAGAAGTGACAGAAAACTTTAATAAATGTTTCGCTGACCTGTTGCCCTCGATGCTCATCATGTTGTCGAGCCAGGAGGGGGACTGGCCGGGCTGACCCTGCTGGCTGAAGGGGCTCAGACCCATCCCAACATCAGCAGAACCTCCTAAACCATCAACACCATCAAAAAGTTTTACTTCATCATTGAGAACAAACAGTAACCAGTATTTTAATGATTCCAACACAGCATTTAAAAGTAGTTTTGAAATTTAACTAAATGAATATTTACTTAACTAAACATGTAAAAGCAATACTGATGCAATAAAAGCCCGATTTTAATAAAACAATATAGACACAAAAAGAAAACTGATGTAGTTTTAAACTATTTAATGAAAATATTTACCGGTACATTGATAAAATGATACATTTCTATTGATGTAAAAGCTGTATTTATTGACGTAACTAATGGAAATTTACCTAAAACAAAGTAAACATATTGATATGGCATTAATGCACTCGTTATCTTTAAACTGATTAATTTAACTGTGTTTAAAATTGTAGCGTCTCTTAGCTCAAAAATATAAACTGCAGCTTTTTATCTAACCAACTAAAAATTTTAAAGTTCTGTACTTAAATAAAATAAACAAACAAAATAAGTATGAAGCTGAAATTGTGAAAATATTTGGTAGTCTCACATGGACGATGCATTGGAATGGTGACTCGGTTTATACACTTGAAATTTAATAAAATCATTAAAGTAACAAGTTTGTTTTAAAATTATGATATGAAAGTAATTTAACTAGAGCCATCAAAAGCAGGGGAATTAAAAAATGTACATTATTTTAATACATTTTGTAATGTTTAAATATTATAAATTTGGGGGAGAAAGTGGAAGTACCGGTAGCTACATTTTTTTTAATTACAGTAGTTGCAGAACTAATTCTACCCTTTGTATTTAAACCTGTTGTAAGCCAAGCGAGCTGCAGTAAGCTCATTTCATCAAACAAGTTTCTGAATAAAACACCTTTAAATGTTTCAGCACACAGCACTCGAAACACAACGCACATTACTTTTGACACGTTCAAGCAGAAATGGATGTGAATTAATCAAGACTGCATTCTAGTTAGAGAAGGTGTTGTGCACTTTGGTTATTTTCAAAAATAAAAATGTGCTCTAAAAATATCTGCCATTGTTTATGTCATTCAAGATTAGGGCTGAACAATTAATTGCAATAATGTCGCAATATGATAAAACAAGATTTTCTAATTGTAAAGGCTGTAACTTGACAGGTCACGTGATCTGGTTACACGACTTGCGAGTGAGTGGAGCAAAGCAGAGCAGGGAGTGGGAGAAGTCAACACTGCGCTTTAACCAGTTGTATGATGTCAGACTCAACAGAAGCTGATACATTTGAAAGTTTGGTACCAAACAGCGGCAGCACGTCCGTTGTTTGGAAATATTTTGTCTATTAAAAAAAGACGTTGCGCAACAACATGTACTGTGCAGACCCTGTCTTGCTGCTGTTGCTACCTCTCGA
>JARVGV010000315.1:0-11448 GCA_031762435.1 Hypsolebias longignatus | reverse complement strand
ATCATTTTGTTTGCAAAAACGAACATAATTCAATGATACAAGATATATATGTTGTGCCATTTTATGCAAAGTTCAAATATCATGTCAGTGGTCCTTTAAGGCTTTATTTAGTAGGAAGCTGAAATTGACTTACCAAGTTACCAATATTATCAAATGTTGATAATATTTTGCCTAGCATCTGAGTCTACAAGAGCCTGGAGGGAGAGACTGATCTTCTCACAATACAGTAAGTAGATGACCTCAACCAAGTATTATTTGAACTAACCCACCAGCAACCCTGATTCTACTTAAGGTTTAATAGTTTCCACACAGCATTTGGCAATTTAATGGCCTGATTCACCACAGTAAATGCAGAGTCAGGCTTACAGTAGATTGTCTGTCCTTTGGTCAATCTAATTCTGCCAATCTGAATGGGCTCTCCAGTTCACTCTTATAACCTAAAGGAGAAATTAACATTGGTTACTGGGTTTATGGAACTTGGCAAAAACAATGGATGTGTCCACCTTGTCCTGTGGTGCCTAACCCATTGTCTGTCTTTTAAATTATTTTCCAAATGGACTGCCAGGTTCACCAGCTCATCAAATGCTTAGGGGTTCTCTCATAGAACAGGTTGGTTGGTCCTTAAGTTATTCACATAAGGAGTGTGAACAGGACCATGATGGTCTATTCATTCCAGCCTGAATCAATAGCAAGAATACGAAAGAAAAAATTGTGATGGATCATGTACCTTGTTTGTTTCATTTGTTGAAGTTGGCAAACTACATCTTTCTTGCAAAGAGGATTTTCAAAAACATGTTCAAACTCTGACATGAACATTGTAAATTGGTCGAGGAAATGGCAGTGACGTAGATTTCTGGCTAGCATAGAGCTTGCCTCATTAGGACTAAAACAATAAAATACGTAAATCTTGGTGCCATCTGAGGCAAAGACTTGAGGCCTTTGAATAAAGTTCAAAACACAATGTACAATTAATACTCAACATTGATCCAGCTCTGCCTCAAATAACTCCAGTAAAGTAATGAGTCGTGTCGTGAGATGCTGAAGGTGCAATTGGAGCAGCCTGTGGGGTACTGACTAGAGTCTGTGAGAAAGACAGAGTGTAAGGATGGCTTCATCTTGTGGTCATCCCTTGTCTGTGCACCTTGTTTATCTCATCCTTGTCTTGATTATTTCTCCTTGTGTTCCCAGCTGTTTGTAATCACGTCCTGTCTTGTCTGTGTATATAAACCTGTCTGAGACTCCTGTCCTTTGTCGCGTCATCGTTGGGTCTCCCCTTGATGTCTCCTGTTGTGTTCCAGTCTCTAAGATTGAGTTTGCTGCCAAGTCAGCCCTTTACTTTATTATTATTAAATGTATATATTTGTATCTCCTGGCTCCCTGAGTACTTTTGTCTGCACCATTGGGTTTGTTCCTGCCTTCAGCATTAAATCCTGACAGTATGACGCAACCAAATATGAACCCAGCAGACACTTCTGTCCCGGTTATCTGAGGAGGACCTTCAACTGCTTTGTGACACCACCCGGAGGCTTGTGGACTCGGCCACCTCGTGCAACCTGTGGGAAAGGTGGGTGGCCACAAAGAATATGCTGTATGAATATGTACGCTTACCTGGACTATTTGATGCACCCAGTATGGAGGACTTCCTGGACGAGGTGCTGGCAGAAAAAGAGTTGGTTGGAGCCACTCGTCCAATCTGGCGCTGTCAGTCCTAGTCCTCCACCCACACATCTCCCTGCCATAGAACCAGACTGTCCTTCCACGACACCTGTGATCCTTGCAGCTACAGCCCCTGTGGCCGCTCCCACTCCTGCTGCAGTCCCTGTAGTTTCCCCATCTCCTGCAGTCTCTGTGCCTTCAACACAGTACGAGGATCACAACCTTTCAGAACCCATAGACCCAGATTCAGCCTGTTTTTCATCTCGTGCACGTTCTGCTTCTCTCTCTGGTCCAGAACCCGAACCACGTCGCCGCCCACGTCAGAGAGGTCGATGACAAAGAGGTTCCAGAGACTCTGTCCCTGAGCACACTAACTCTTCTGTAGAGTCTGGGAGCCTCTCGCAGGGTGGGAAGTACCTGAGTCCCCACTTACCAATGGGACTGAAGGGCCCCACGTCTCCAGCGTCTCCAGAGGATCCTATGTCTCCAGCGTCTTCAGAGGGTGTTATGTCTCCAGCGTCTCTGAAGGGTGCTACATCTCCAGCGTCACCGGAGGGCGCTACGTCTCCAGTGTCTCCAGAGGACCCTATGTCTCCAGCGTCTCCAGAGGGTGCTACGTCTCCAGCGTCTCTGAAGGGTGCTACATCTCCAGCATCTCCGGAGGACGCTACGTCTCCAGCATCTCCGGAGGGCGCTACATCTCCAGCATTTCCAGTGTCTCCAGTGTCTCCAGCGTCTCCAGAGGGCACTACGTCTCCAGCATATCCAGAGGGTGCTACGTCTCCAGCGTCTCCGGAGGGCGCTATGTCTCCAGCATCTCCGGAGGGCACTACGTCTCCAGCATCTCCAGCGTCTCCTGCACACCTTCTGTCGCCTCGACGTCCACAGAGGGACCCCAGTCCGCCAACACCTCGACGTCCACAGAGGGTCCCCGGTCTGCTAACAACTCGACATCCACAGAGGGTCCCCGGTCTGCCAATGCCTTGACGTCCACAGAGGATCCCCGGTCCGCCGACGTTTCGACATCCATAGAGGGTCCCTGCTCCGCTGATGCCTCGACGTCTACAGAGGGTCCTCGCTCTGCCAACGCATCTACTTCGCCACATGCAGCCCCCGAGGTGGATCCCACGCCACATGCGACAGGTCTCCTGGTCTCTTCGCCACATGAAGCACCCAAGGTGGATCCCACACCATATGCAACAGCTCTCCTGGTCTCTTTGCCACATGCAGCCTCCGAGGTGGATCCCACACTGCATGCAACAGCTCTCCTGGTCTCTTCGCCGCATGCAGCCCCCGAGGTGGATCCCTCGCCACATGCAAAAGCTCTCCTGGTCTCTTCGTCACATGCAGCCCCCGAGGTGGATCCCGCACCGCATGCAACAGCTCTCCTGGTCTCTTCACCACATGCAGCCCCCGAGGTGGATCCCACGCCGCATGCAACAGCTCTCCTGGTCTATTCGCCGTATGCAGCCCACAAGGTGGATCCCACACTGCATGCAACAGCTCTCCTGGTCTCTTCACCACATGCAGCCTCCAAGGTGGACCCCTTGCCTGCAGCTTCCGAAGTCTCCTCGCCGCCTGCAGCTTCCAAAGTCTCCTCGCCACCTGCAGCTTCCGAAGTCTCCTCGCTGCCTGCAGCTTCCGAAGTCTCCTCGCCGCTTGCAGCTTCTGAGGTCTCGTTGCCTACAGCTCTCCAGGTCCTCGTGTGGCCAGCTGCAGCTCTCCAGATCTCCAGGTCATCAACTGCGTCTCCCAAGGCCCTTGGCACTGGACGGCCTCCTGGCTGGCCGCCCGACCGGCTTCTGCCCAATGGACGGCCGCCCACCTGACTGGCTTCAGCCTGATGGATGGCCTCCTGGCTGCCCGCCTGACCGGCTTCTGCCCGATGAACAGCCTCCTGGCCGCCCACCTGGCTTCAGCCCAATGGATGGCCTTCTGGCCGCCTGCTAGAACTATTACCTTTTTGTGTTCCCTGCCTTTGTGGTTCCCAGGTTTTGGTTTCTGTCTGTTCGTAGCCCTTGTGTTCTTCCTTGAGCCCTCCATCCTTACGGTTCCCCCATCCACCCACCCAAGTCTTTGGGGGGTGGGGGGCTTTTTGGGGATGCCAGGGGGCGTCCTTGGGGCACTGTATGGATGGCTCCATCTTGTTGTCATCCCTTGTCTGTGCACCTTCTTTATCTCATCCTTGTCTTGAATGATTTCTCCTTGTGTTCCCAGCTGTTTATAATCATGTCTTGTCTGTGAATATAAACCTGTCTGAGACTCCTGTCCTTTGTCGTGTCATCGTTGGGTCTCCCCTTTATCTCCTGTCGTGTTACAGTCCCTAAGAGCGAGTTTGCTGCCCTGTCAGCTCTATTATTATTAAATATCTATTTTTGATCTCCAGGCTCCCTGAGTACTCTTGTCTGCACCATTGGGTTCGTTCCTGCCTTCAGAGTTAAATCCTGACACAGAGAGGTATTTTCTAATTCAGACCAACGAGTACCAATTTCATCCAGGCACTGAATTATGGTTTCTTGTTGTCCTGATAGGTTCTGAAGAGTGTCAGCATGATGGCCAATGGTTATACCAAGGGATTTTTAAGCGGAATGAAGATTTGTCAACTCGGTGGAACTCTGAACAGCATCAGGTTGGGAGTATTCTATTAGAATTGGGTTTTAGTTTTACGGAGTTCAGTTACCGAGTATGACAAATCTTCACATGATACAATGATGAGTAAAAGAATAGTTTATTTTGAAAGAACAGGAAGTAGAGTCTGAGTTTATCTGTGAGGATCAATGAGCAGAATTAATGTATCCCAAATGTCACAGAAGGTAAGTAGATGGTAAGTTAATTCTAGGAGAATGTATGTAGGTTTCCAGGTGGGGGATTAGGTTTCCAGAGTTTGGAGAGAGGTTATAGTGATGCGGGAGAAAGACGGGCAGTGAGGAGTGAGGCAGTACTTAGCTGATTGATAGTCTGTTTTCCAGGTGAGGATTCACAGGGCATACACCAGAGAAGGCTGTAAAGTTCAACCAGGACTGGAGAATGGAGAACCAAACATTGAAGAATTTGGTTTTACTAGGATTCACAGGCATTCGGACTGGAGAGAAAAACATGGGATTCACTGAGGGGGAAAAGCTTCTCACGAAAAAGCTAAGTGTTATACACCTTGAGCTCACCAGGGACATTCAAAATTTTTGACATGTGAAATCATGAATAACAATATACTATAAATTTATCAGTTTTTTTTTTTTTTTTTTTGTACAGTAAGTATAAATCTTCTTGTCATGGACAGTCTGTTCCTAGATTTATGGACGCTTTGGCCAACCAAACAGGTGAACTGGCTTAAGAATCATCAAGAGTAATAATAAAAAATGTCACTGACAAAATGTTTCATAGTACTGTAGTTTGTTTTAAATGCCTCTCTCTTCTCTTGCAGATGAAGATTTTTGACAAAAACAAGGATGGTCGCTTGGATCTAAATGATTTAGCCAGGTATTTCCTGTCAAAAGCTTATGAGTCAAGAAGCAACTGAAATACTAAACTATATGTTCCGATTAGCTTTAAATCCCAACATTAAAATGTGTGTGTATTTTTATATGTATACCTTTAAGGATCTTAGCTCTGGAGGACAATTTCTTGCTGCAGTTCCAGATGGATGTAAGCAAATTGTTTGGTAAAAAAAAAAAAAAAGGTTCAAGTTTGTTCTATTGTTGTACAGTATCTATTTCAATTTTTTCATCTGCATGAGTTTAAAAAACCTCTTTATTTCCTTCTCCCGAGGCCTGCAGCAATGATGAAAGAAGGAGAGACTTTGATATGATCTTTAATCATTATGATGTTGTAAGTTAATTAACGCACCTTTTTAAATACACATAATGTATTAGTTATTTAATTCAAAAAATCTAATTCATTGTCTGTTTCCATTTTAATCTACATGCATTTCATGCAGTCAGATGTCTCTTGTAAATAAGTCTCTGTGGCTCAGTGGGACTAACTGGTATAAATAAAGTTTGAATGAATTCAGTATACATGCCAAACTAAAAAAAGATAAACAGAATAAGTTTGCTTGTTTGAGGTAAAATGATTTCAAATTTAAAAAATGATCAATTACTTAAATATGAAAGCGAAAATAATTTCAAGAAACTCATCTTTTTCACTTTATTTTATTTTATCAAAATGACAGATCTTGATAGGATTAATTTAATGGTTTTCAAACCAAATTGGATGAAACCTCTGCTAATGCACAATCTTAAATTAGCATGTGTTTGCAGGGCGGAAAAAAATCTGTGTAGAGGCACTTAATATAATACTGTACACATCCAATAGAATACAAAACACTCAGTATGTGTGGAAGTCAGACTCCAGAACATTATGATACAGGTCGGGATATACTTTAATGAGCTTTAGCATTTCAAGACCGATTCATTTTCGTTTACCTTATCTTTTGTAAAACTGTTCAAAACACAAGTACCATTGTAAGTTATTAGACACAATGGCACATTTCTGCTAAATCAGTAGCCTGTTCAATCAACATCTCAAGAGCCCTGAAAGTAATGAAAAATTACAACATAAAAAATAAAGAGCCTCAGTCAATAGCTTCATGTTTGTTTCATTTGGGCTCATTTACCTGTAGTCTTCAAGCATTTTTAGCCCTTATAACATTTTGCTTCCCTAGTTTTTCTGATGTTTCCTGTTCTCACATAAAACGCTGAATAAACTGTAGATGAAAATGATTATCAGAAGTGAGCTGCCTTATTGTATAGTTTTCATAGCAACTATTTTGTAACTGTGTCACAAAGCCAGGCCAATTAATGTTTAGTTGCTGTAGAACAATTTCAGCAAGTACTGTATACTGTTCAATTCATGCTAATGAAATTTTGTATGGAACTATTTAAATCAAGTTTGTCATTTGCATCACATGTGATACACGAGATGGAACAAAATTATGTACTCAGGGCCCTAGTTACCCTCAAAAATTGCAAAAGTATAAACAGAAACAGTATACAAGGATCCAAGACATACAGTAGTCCCTCGCTTATCACGGGGGATCCGTACCCTGAAGACCTGCGATAAGTGAAAAACCGTACGTGAAGTAGGAATAGTTGTGCAAGTACAGTAGTAGTTTATTTTTATTATACTGTATACATATAAAGGCGTTTAAAACCCTTCCCACACTCTTGCAATATTCTAAACAACGTTTCTAAACTCTAAATGCTCCAAAAGAGCACAGAATGTCATGATTTCAGCTCCCTGCCTCCTCTGCTCTGTGCCATCTGCAAGCGCTCTTGGCCACGCCCACTTCTCTGCTCTGCAGGTGAACAGCTGATCAGCTGCAGCAGGAAGCTTATCCTGCAGTATGGGCTGCACAAAGATGCAGCAGGTGCTAAATAATTTAAAATGATTTATTTTTAATAAAAATTCCATGCCGATCGTCCGGCTCATCCATCAGTCAGCCAATTGTGTGTCATGTTCAATCTTATTTTGAAAAACTGCGATAGAGCGAGTCCGCGATAAATGAACCGTGAAGTACAGAGGGACGACTGTACACTAAAGTACAGTATATGCTAAACGAATGCCAAACAGTATGCTAAAAGATCTGAGATACACGCCAAACACCAACAATGTAAAACAATATGGCGTATTGACAGCAGCCCGAACCTGAGTCTGTGGCGAACAGATTGGTATGAATGAATGTTTTTAACATTGAAAAAACACACTTTAGGTGTTTTAGGATCTGTTTTATCATGAACCCATATTAGCAGTATTTCATTCTCTAAATCAGTGGGCCCCACTTTTTGAATGGAATTACTGAAATAAGTAAACTTTTTCACAATATTTTAATTTTATGACCAGCACCTGTATTTCAAATGTAATTTTAATCACTTTATGTGTGATTTATAAGTGTATTAAGTGCAGGATCATTTCTCATTTAATTAGTATATCCCACACCAGGGTCAGCTGTGCCTCGTCATCCTCCTCCAGTGATTCACACGTGCAGGAACTAATGCATAGTACAAAACTTTAATTATATTTGTGTTTTTTTAATAAAATAGCCCATGACTTTGAACTTTTAGGTGCAGAGATTTATTTTTCTTTTAAGAGCAGAAGCAGAAATGCGAAGGAAAAGCTCTGATGTGATATTAGGAAGCTTTGTTTAAAACTATAATTTCATTTAGGTAATAGTTTTACAGCAGCATGGTGCAACTGGTAGAGCTGCTGCCTCTCAGCAAGAAGGTTGCCAGTTCAAATCCCGGTCCGGGGGCCTTTCTGGGTGGACTTTGCTTGTTCTCTCTGTGCATGTGTGGGTTTTCTCCGGCTACTCCGGTTTCCTCCCACAGACCAAAAACATGCATGTTAGGCTGATTGGTAACTCTAAAATCATCCCTATGAGAGAGAGAGAGAGAGCGTGAATGGCTGTCTCGTCTCTATGTGGCCTGTGATTGACTTGCGACCCGTCCAGGGTGTACCCCGCCCCTCGCACTGTGATTGGGCACCGGCGACCCCCATGACCCAAAATGGAAGAAGCGGTAAAAGATAATGGATGGATAATAGTTTTACAGTCACTCTTTGTCAGGCGGGTTGAAAAATATGCAGAGTAATCCTTCAAATGCGCAGACATGGTCGCACGCCTCCTCCTGTCTGCTCCAGACCAAGCAGCTAAATTATTCCAGTTGAACGGGCAATGTAGAACCAATCTGCACATGCATCTAACAGAAACCGAAACCTACCACTTGTGTATGTTGACCTGCATCAAGAGTGAGTCATTGACAGATGTGGTGGAGAGAATCTGGTGATTTTTCAAAATATAAAAGTTTTTTTTTTCTATGCAGCCCACGACCCAGTACCGGTCCACGACCCGGTGGTTGGGGACCACTGATCCAGAGGACCTGACTTAACATTGTTGGATGTTTTACCTGGATTATTGAGCATGAACTTGGATGTTTTGAACCACTTTGGCTGTGTCTGCCTCAGAGGAGTTGACGGGGGAGAGGGCAGACTCAAGAAACCATCTTATCACCATCAAACTGGTTGGCCCACTATGTGAGTGTGCTAACTACGGGACTGAGTTTGTTGTGGCTCCTCGGACTGATGACGTCTTTTGGATGAAAGACGAAATGTTTCAACAAAAATAAACCGTCCAGAGGACCCGACTTCACTTTGTTGGACTTTTTTATTTATTTATCTGGATTATTGAGCATGAGTTTTGATATCTAAAATGTTGTTGAATCAGATTTTTCTAAGCTTTTCTGTTAAATTGCATATTTTCCCAAATGCATCAGATTGGGTGGCACGGTGGCGTGGTTAGTAGAGCTGTCACCTGTCAGTAAGAAGGTAGCCAGACCAATTCTCTGCCAGGGGCCTTTCTTGATGGAGATTGCATGTTCTCTGTGCATGAGTGGGTTTTCTCCGGCTACTCTGGTTACCTCCCATAGTACGAAAACCTGCATGTTAGGCTGACTGGTAACTCTTAATTGTCCCTAGGTGTGAGTGAGAGAGTGAATGGTTGTTTGTCTTGTTTGTCTCTTTGTGTCCCTGTGATGGACAGGAGACCTGTTCAGGGTGTTCCCCGCCTCTCGCACAGTGACTGCTGGATATGGGCACCAGTGAGCCCCACGATCCGAAAGGAAGACGTGGGTAAAGTTAATGGATGTTTCAGATTGACATTTTATATTGCAATCTACAACTTCCTAAAACACGACTGTGAGGTATCAAATACAGCCTTGTTCCAATAAAAGGATCACTGTTGTGGAAAGAGTTAGGATACACCATGCTAGTGTTTCCTGAAGAATAAATGCACCCTTAAACCAAAAGAGACCTTGAAGCTTCTTCAATTCCTTCATTAATAAGTAAAATGATGATTAAAGTTGCATGCTTTAAGGCAACCCTCTTGTCCTGTTATTTGACAATGAGTGCAATAGTTGAGCAAGATCAGCTTTCCAAGAACACGACTTTACAAGCAGCAGCAGGATTACAAGGGTCAGTGCAACAGTTCCCTGTGATAAACCATCCTTGTAGGCTTACAAAGATCACAAAACACAGGAAATGTTGAGTAACAGCAGCTAGTGCTGTACCTGCAGAACTTTTTCAAGGATTTAGGTTGAAATTTGTTTTTTTGTGAGGGTTCAGTAAACTGCATCTAATCTCTGGGTATGGAACATGTCTGAAATAAAGAATGGCAGCTTTGTTTCATGGCTGGTATTTTCAGTGAGTGCACAGATCAGAACCAAACCCATACACATCATTGGACAAGTTTGATGGGAAATCCTGAGCACAAGTTGTCTTAACTTTAGGTAGCCATCCATTGAATTATTTCTCAGAACTGTTGACTGATATTTTGGTTTTTCTTTGAAAATATATTCGAAATGTGTTTGAAACAAGGCACGGTGTGTTGCTGCAGAGTGATTTTTTGCTATTGGAACTGTGCCCAGTGCAAAAACACTTAGGTCATTGCTGTCATGGATGGGAAAATGTTCCTGAGGGGAAAATAAATAAATAAATCTGCAGTTCTGATGGTAGCTCACTGGTTCAGTGGGTAAATGTGACAACCATTCAAAGGATGATTTGCAGTTGAAAAGGGGAGAGGAAGACAGTCACACTTGACTGACATCAAATAAGGATATTATGTGATGAGAAAATAGCAAAAACTTATCTTTTGATTTTCCACAAACATGTTTTGGAACACACAGATTCAAATATCTAAAGATAAGGCAGTTGCCAAATAAATAGAAACGTATATTCAAATGCTTGCAGCTACTGAAGCAAATGCTATTCACTTTAAGAGATATGAAAACTCATTTGTAGTTGATTATTTAAATAGTAAAAATGATAAGAATTATTACTTTTTGATCCACAACAAAGAAGTATAATGGTCTAATGAAACGAGACTCTTATAAATAAACATTGACTTAAGATATATATGTACGTGGTATTTTTTTGTAAATGTATTGAGAAAAACTACAAACATGAACACATAATGTGCTACTACTTTGTTGTTTGCAGTCAGTAAAGTATATATTTGTTTGTACGTGTTACATTAACAGCAATTTCCTGAGACTTGGTGTGTCCATATGTGCGTGGGAGGGGTGGAGTTAAGTGAGGAAGTGGCAATAATTGTAAAACAAAATGTAGAAATGAACATTAGTGCTTTCAGAGTGTTATCCTCCATTATATTTCTATTCCTCAGACTTATTCTCAATTTTTTTTCCCATGTCGTTGAATCTGAACATTTTGTCTGTTAGAATGCACATAAGTGTTGTCACATTTAGTTTGTTTTTCAAAATCTTCACTGTGATGCATGTGCTTTCACTTAAGCACAAAATCTATTTAGATCTAGATAAATTAGAAAACATTTGTGCAAACAGAGCAGCAAGGTAATAAGGGTCAACTGTCTGAAATAAAATTAGATGATTATTAGGCAATTTTCCATTTGTTTACTTTTAAAAGAAGCTTTAGTTTTAGCCACGGCAGTCATCAGTCTTGATATCTTTAATTTTGTCATTATCACTTCCAAATTATAAACTCCTTTGACCAAGACTTATAAGCTTGACATTGAGACAGAGCTAATAAAATTTGTCTAATATTTTTTTTACCATTGTATTTGTTTTAGTTGGCCTATTTAACAATTTGTGGCAAAAAAAAAAAAAAAAAGAATAAAAATAATAAATGGAAATTTTACCAAATGGGATTTTAAACTGTTTCAACTACAAAAGTGAAGGTATTTGACACTGTGTATTCTTGGTTATTGCAATAATAAATGCTAAGGTTTGTATATATATATATATATATGTGTATATATATGTGTATATA
>JARVGV010000313.1:3397-15596 GCA_031762435.1 Hypsolebias longignatus | reverse complement strand
TCATGCTTGTTCAAGATGAGAGTTCTGTGATGGAGTTAAACTCAAAGCTGCTCCTCACATAAATAATGTTAAATTAATATTTTAAATATTAATGTTTCTGTTCAGTGTCCTGAGATGATTCTGTTGTGACTTAGGGGTCTATAGCTGCAAGCTGTAAGTCTGACATGCTAACCAACAACAATGTGATCATTTAATTTCCTTCACACACACACACACGTGCACACACACACACACACACACTAACGACACTAATAATCCATTCATAGCGAGCGGCGAGCCTACAGTAATCCAATCACTGCTGTGCTCCGTTCTGTAGTTAAGTGCGTTTTTATTGTGTAACGTTTCTTTTTGTTTTGCACGCTGCCCCGCCCCTCCTCATCACCTTGCCCCTCCTCGTCGCTCCGGGCCTCCCTCGGCGAGCGTGCCCTCGCTGCCACTTCTCATCTGATACAGGCGTAATTGGGTTTGGTCGTCCAAATACGATTTGAACAATTGGATTATCGTCCTCTGAACCTGGCTCATAGTTAATCTGCTTTGCTTGAGCTGTGCCTGTGGTAGCGCCGCGCGGGGCCTCTTACCTGTCGCTGTGGACACGGGTCGTATTTTACCCCCACCCCTCAGAATATGCACATCACTCCAGCTTCCACCTCTCCTCGGACAAATGGCATCTGAATTGAGCAGGAACAGACTTAATTACTTTAAAATTGTCATTTTAATTTACACTGATATGGTATTGATCACACGGGCAGAGATTAAAGCCCTCGCAGGAGTGGTTGATGTGGAATTAAACGGGCCTCGGTCCTCCTGGGGGCCCACCTGTCCGGTCCTGCCGCAGCAGGAAGAGGAATCACATCCCTCCCCTAATGAACTGGCAGCATGCACAGACATGCATTCCAGACCCCGCTGGAGGAGGAGGAAAAAGATGGGGCAGGGTGGGGGGGTGGGGGCGCCATGGCAGGTTATTCATTCACTGCCATGCACCAATTCTCCTGTGATTCATCCCCGGGTCCCCCAGACCCCCGCTGCCTGTTTGCCTGCCACATTCAGCCAGCCTGACCTTTCTCCTTGCTAAGTGTATATGTGTCTCCCCCCCCACCTCTGGGAACACCTTTCCCTCCACATCAGGTATCATGCACATAAGGTGGGTCAGAGATATCAGCAATGAGCCACCGGCCCCAACCCACCCCCACCCCTCATGGCGGCTCAGCAGCCCGTCTCATAAAAGTGCTGCCTTCTGGGGGATTGATCTGAAACCTGGAGTCACGCTCCGCCGGTTGATGCCAGGTCCAGAGTGTGGACATTAAATCTGAGCAGTCTGACACTCGCCTGTGGTTCCTGTGGAAGGTGCCATCTGAACACAACCGGCTCTAATGATTGGTTCTTGGGTTAGGCCCAGTAAGAACAGAATCAAGCTTTCCCTGTCACTGTTGCATGATCTTGTTGTTTTCTAGTTATTTCCACCTTTCTTGAAAAAATGTTTTGTTTTAGCAAACAGGTTGCCCTCACCGAGAAGGTCGCCGAATCAAATCCCGGCTGGGTGGAGTTTACTTGTTCTCTGTGCATGTGTAGGTATGAGAGTGAATGGCTGTCTGTCGTTTGTCTCTCTGTGTCCCTGTGATGGACCAGAGATAAGTCCAGGTGGCCCCCGCTTCTCATTCTGTGACTGCTGCAAATGGGCACCAGTGATCCAAATGACCAAAAATGAAGAACTGGGTAATGATTATGGATGGATGGGTGTATGGACGGAAGGATGAATAGATGGAAGAATGTATGTATGGTTTTATAGATTAATGTGTGGATGGTTGGATGGATGTTTGATGGATGGTTTGATGGGTGGATGAATAAATGGTTGTATTGTTGGATGGTTTGATCATTTCAAGGAAGGATTGTTGGATGATGATGGTTGTTGACTGGATGGTTAGATGGATGGATGATGGATGTCTGATGGGTGGTTGTATGTATGTATGTATGTATGTATGTATATGTATGTATTTATGTGTGTGTGTGTGTGTGTGTGTGTGTATGTATGTGTGTGTGTGTGTGTGTGTATGGATGGATGGATGGATGGATGGATGGATGGATGGGTGTTTGGTTGGTTGGGTGGTTGGTTGGTTAGATGTTTGTATGGATGATGGATGGATTGGATGGTTAGATGGTAGATGGATGATGGATTGATGATGGTTGGCTGGATGGATGGTTGGTTGGATGGATGCATAGATGTATGTATGTATGTTTGGATGGACATGTATATGTACTGTATGTATGGATGCATGGAAGGATGGATGGATGGATGGATGGAGATGGATGAATTGATTTGTTTGTATGTATGGATGGATGCATACATGTTTGGTTGGATGGATGATGTATGTATGTACGTATATATGGTTGGATAGATATTGGATTGATGGATGGATGGATGATGTATGTTGGATGGTTGTTTAGATGGATGGATGTTGAACTTTGTGATAAAAAGGCAACATTTAGGCAAACTTCATGCGTGTCCTTGAACCAAGAGGGTTCCACAACCTTCTCCCACAGCTCGTTGGACCCAGTGTCTGCAGCAGGACGGGGTTAGTGGACCTTCTTGTTGCAAGGTGGAAGCTATCTTGACAATGAAAGCTAAACAAAACAGCGTCTCCTCTCCCTCTCTGGCTAACAGCTCATGACATGTTTCACGATGCCTTCAATACAGTAATGGACTTGGCACGGACCTGAGGGCGGCCGGGCTCGAGCCTTCTACCCACTCTGTCATCCAATCACCTTATTCTAATGCCGTGGCGTTGTTTAGTCAACTGGCCGTCCATTTACATCAGCCGTAAGCGCCGCGCCGCAGGAGCACTTAATAGAATTAGCAGGTATTGTGCTGCACATTTGAAACACGTTGAGCGTTTAAACAGAAACGCTCCGTCACTCTGCCGTCCACAGACGGTTAGAGTAATAGCATCACGACCGTTGTATGCAGCACCTGCCGCCTCTCTTCCCACCCTACCCACTGGGGACAGTCCACTCACATTTTTGAAGTCCATGCAATACTCTTGTCATGTTCTTGTAACATACTACACATTGATAGCTCATAAAACCCATTATGCTTTATTAAATCAGGTTTTCCTTGCTCTTCATTAGTAAATAAGAAGTCCAGGTTGTAACTTAAGACGTGCAGTTAATTATTGGGCTCATAACTTCCTAATTTGATTTTTTTAGGTAATGTTTAGCAGCCTGTTGACCCAGAATGGCTTATAAATAGAAAAACTTACACATGGTTTGGGATTTGCTCTTTCTTTGCTGCTGACTGAACACATGGTTCTTTGTAGGCGTCACACGTCTTTCTTCAGTTGCTCTGAAATGTTTCCCTTATTTGAACTTTTCTAAAAGCCTCGTTGAGGATACCATTTAGTAAAAGTTGTATAAATGCTGAGTCGGCATTCATCCTGTTAGTTTGTTTTCCTTGGTCGCAGAGCGGAGAGGGGGAACTGGACATCCCATACATCCATGTGAGCAGGAGAACTTTAAAAATAAATGAGGTACCGACTTCCATTTTGGTGCGTTGCTGCTTCGAGGCATAAGAAAGGTTCCTTCCAAAAACTGAGTTGCCACATGAGAACCACCCCAGCATGTCAACCAACCACCCCGATCATTTTAAGAAACTATGCTTTCTAGTTTTTATATTGCTTTAAAGTCAACTTTCCTCAAATGATGGGGGTGACTGAAGATTAATCTATGGGGGCTAAGGCCACCATTAGCCCTCCTGGCTTTACCAGCGAACCTACCTGGTGGTGATAAACGGCCCATGATTGATAAAAATATGTCTCTCCAATACTCTTTAGGTTTATAAGTCATAATTTCTGTAAACTGGTTTTTGTAACAATGTATCTGTTAGATTCAAAAAGTTTTTGTTTGCTTTATGGAGTCTTTAAGGCCCTGTCTAGTTCCTGAAACACAACAAATAATAAAAATAAATGTACTTGCCTCTTTTAGTCCAAACGTTTTTGATGTATTTATCTTTTTTAAAGCTGTTTTCTTTTCAGTCCAGGATTATGGAGGCCGGCTGGAGATTATCCAAGGGCCTCTTTTGGCCCTCAAGCCACAAGTTGTCCATGTCTGATTTAGTTACCAATGAACATCACATGGAGGTTTCTGGTCTGAGGGCGGAAACTGGAGTAGATGGAGAAAACCTAGTATGTATTGGGTGAGCATGTAAGCTCCACCCAGACAGGTTGTGGGGCAAACCTGTGACCTTCTTCCTGTGAAGCCACAGCTCTAACCACTGCATCCACTTGCTTTAAAAATGTACCAGTTATGTTGTTCAGTATTAGACGTGTTAGCTGGTTTGTGATGACTCAAATAAGGGTTTGTAGGACACAAACAGTCCCCATATCCCGCTGTCCTTGTGTCTCTAGCCTTTAGCAAAACAGTTTTATTAAAACCAGTCAGAAGGTGTGTCCTGCTCAGTGGAATAATGAGGGCCTCTCTGCGCATCCCTTTCCTCTCAATTGATTTTTGTTTGGGAAAATGAAAGCAGGCGCTGTGAGGTTCTGGAGGTTGGGTGTAGAGTGGCTGCAGCAGATGAGGGGCGGTGCTGGTCCACCCGACTCCATCTAATGAACCCTCCAGTGGATATGTTTCAGGGCGGAGCCTAAAGTCGATGTTGTTTTTGTTTCTGTACAGGTTCAGACCAGAACAATGGTTCTGATAGGTAGACCGTCTGCTTCGCAAACTTGGTTTCTTTTTGTTTCCCATCAAAAGCCTGAGAAAAAAACATGTTTTATCCATCCATCTGTCCATACATTATCTTACGCTTGTTCCGAAGTCATGTTGCAGGGGCAGCAGCTTGAGCAGGGAGGTCCAGACATCTCGTTCCACAGCCACCTCATCTAGCTCTTCTGGGGATGACCTTAACGCGTTCCCAGGCCAACCAAGAGACATATGCCCCTTTTCCACAGTACCTTATCAATACGACTCGACTCAGTTTGCTACAGTTTTGAGACCTTTTCTGCTATGAATTTTTGTGGAACCAGCACTATTTTTTGGTCCCTTCTTCTCTAGGGTACCGAGCAAGTTGAGCTGGCACCAAAATGTGACGTCAGAACACTGTCAGTCACTGATTGGTCAGGGGGCAGAGTCACTAGAGGAGTTTGAGAATTTTCACAACACTCAATCCGCCTTTTGCAATTACTGGTGTTCGAACTTGAGGAGCGACTGGACCTATTTTAAAGATTTTAAAAACAATGATGACAACACCGTGGTCTAATGTACAGGCGTTTTTTTGGGTTTGGTGGCTGCGAACAAAATTCAGAGCAAGTTAGATGGAGCTCTGCTGGTCTCTCTGGTCCTCTTCACTGGAGTCTCAGAGCCCCCTCAGGCCATGCAGGGTGTCATCTCCCCAGCTCCGAGCTCCGCCTGTCACCACAGAAGATCCTCTGTGCTGCCGACTTGGGGGCTTGGGCTCTGGATCCCGGCCTTGCGTGCTCTGCGGGCTCCGAGCTCCGCAGGTCATCACAGAGGATCTTATGAGCTGCTGACTTGCAGAAGGCTGTTGCCCGGACCCAGGCCTTACCTGCTTATGAAGGCGGAACCCCGATCCCGTCAGACAGGCAGACCAGGGCTGGTCTGGAACGGAGGGTGGAAATGGCTTTTAAAAACATTTTATGTGTTAAAAAATGTATTTGTTTGATCAGTGAAGATAAAAAAAATAAATAAATAAAAGGTGCCGGCTTCATCATGAAATCCTGTTTTCACTTTAATGACTATTAAATAACCTGTTAAAGTTAACTCAGCTGAAAAATTATAAAAAGACACAAAATTATTGGATCTCTCAGGAGTATTTCCCTCAAACATGTTTAAAGAAGATATAGAGCTTTTAGCTCAACTTTAGTCTAACTCACAGATGTACAAATCACAAAGCAAGAATTAAACTTTAAATCAAAGCTAAGATAAAATAATCTGTATACAAGAAACAAAACCACACATTTAAATGGAACAATAAAAGTAGACACAATGAGTGCAAATACATCAAACGATGAAGAAAAACTATAAAATTTAAATATAAATGTTTTTGTGTAATCTGCTTCATCAGATATTTAATGGTGAACTAAAGTTCATTAAAAATTCTTTAGCAGGATTTATATATATGTATATATAGTTTAATTTGATAATTTTAATAATCTGTATTTTTTTATTTTATTTACCAGAGACTTCAAAATAATTTCTCACTTTGTACTGAAACCTGTTTCGGGGTCTTACCACCACCAGCTGGTAAGGTGCAAGAGCTGAATATCATGGCACGATGACGCCAGCAGGACCACATCATCTGCAAAGAGCAGAGATGGAATCCTGAGGCCACTGAACCGGACTCTCTCCGCCCCCTGACTGCACCGAGAAATTCTGTCCATAAAAGTTATGAACAGAATCGGTGACAATGGGCAGCCCCTGGAGAAGTCCAACTCCCACCCTGAAAGGGTTTGACTTACTACCGGCAATGTGAACCAAACTCTCACAACACTTGTATAGGGACTGAACAGTCTGTAACAATGGGCCCCCAATCCCATACTCACAGAGCCCCCCACAGTGTACCCCGAGGAACACAAAACATATGTAGACTGGATGGGCAAACTCCCATGACTCCTCGAGGACCCTACTAAGGGTAAATAGCTGGTCCAGTGTTCCACGGCCAGGACGGAACCCACATTGTTCTTCTTGGATCTGAGGTTCGGCCAACGATCAAACTCGCTTCTCCAGTACCCCTGAATAGACCTTACCAGGGAGGCTAAGGAGAGTAATGCCCCTATAATTGGAGCACACCTTCCGGTCCCCCTTTTTGAAGAGGGAAACCACCACCCCAGTCTGCCAATCCAGTGGCACTGTCCCTGATGTCCGTGCAAAACAGCCCCATAACCTCCAGAGCCTTTAGGAAATCAGGGCGAATCTCGTCCACTCCTGGAGACCTGCTGCTGTGGAGCTTTTTAACTACCTCAGCAACCTCAGCCACGGTTATGGACAGACCAACCCCAAAGTCCCCCGACTCTACTTCCTCCATGGAAGATGCGCTGGTGGGATTGGGAAGGTCCGAGAAGTATTTCTTCCATCTCCTGATGACATCACTGGTTGAGGTCAACAGCACCCCACCTTCACTGAACACAGTGAACAAAGCACTGTTTTCTCCTCCTCAGTCGCCTGTTAGTTTGCCAGAATCTCCTTGGAGTCGAACGAGAGTCAGTATCCAGGGTCTCACCAAACTCCTCCCACATCCAAGCTTTTGCCTCAGCACCAGCCAATGCTGCGAACCGTTGGCCCTCCGGTACTCCTTATCTTCCTCCGGAGCCCCAACAGCCAACAAGGACTGATAGGACTCCAACTTGACAACCTCCCTAACCTGGGGGTGTCCACCGCCGAGTTTGAGGTTGGTCACCGCGAGAAGCTCTGACAACCTTGCGGCCACAGTTCAAGACAGCCACTTCAACAATTGAGTCACAAAACTTGGCTCACTCTGACTCAATGTCCCCACCTCAGCTGGGATGTGGTTAAAGCTCTCCCAGTGGTGTGAGTTGAAGATTTTTCTGATGGGTTCTTCTCCTAGGCATTCCCAGCAAACCCTCACTACAAATTTGGGTCTACTGGGTCTGTCCGGCATTTCCCCCAGCCATCTGATCCAACTTACTACCATGTGGTGATCAGTTGACTGCTCAGCTCCTCTCTTCATCTGAGTGTCCAAAACAAACAGCTGCAAATCAGATGACATGACTGCAAAGTCAATCATCGATCAATGACCTAGGGCACATGTGTCAGACTCCAGGCCTCGAGGGCCGGAGTCTGACACCCCTGACCTAGGGTGTCCTGGTGCCAAGTGCACTTATGGACACCCTTATGTTCAAACATGGTGTTTGTGATGGACAAACTGTGACTAGAACAGAAGTCCAACAACAGAACACCGCTTGGGTTCAGAGCAGAGAGTCTGTTCCTCCCAATCACACACCTCCAGGTCACACTGTCATTACCCACATGGGCATTGAAGTCCTCCAGCAGAATAAATGAGTCCCCAGCTGGCGCACCTTCCAGCACCCCCACCAAGGATTCCAAGAAGGCCGGATACTCTGAACTGTCATTCGGCACATAGGCACAAACAACAGTCAGAGCCCATCCCTCCACCCAAAGGCGCAGGGAAACTACCCTCTCATCTACCGGGGAAAACTCCAACACACAGGCACCCAGTTGGGGGGCTAAGAGTAGACCCTCACCAGCTCGACGCCTCTCACCATGGGCAACTCCAGAGCCCAACTAGATCTAGTCGGTACCTCTCGACCTCATGCACAAGCTCAGGCTCCTTCCCCACCAGAGAGGTCACGTTCCATGTTCCAAGAGCCAGCTTTGGTAAGCCAGGGTCAGAGCACCAAGGCCTCCGGCTCCAGCCACTGCCCATGGATTCATGCACCTGACTCATATGGCCTCTCCTGCAGGTGGTGGACCCATAGGAAGGCAAACTCATGTTGCTCATTTGGGCTGAGCTCGACCGGGCCCCATGGGAAGAGACCCAATCACCACGCACTCGCCAATGAGCCCCTCCCCCAGGCCTGGCTCCAGACTGGGATTTTGGTAACCCACATCTGGGCAAGGGACACAGAGTTCCTTGCTGTTTCACGTCCATAAGAGTCTTCTGAATCGCTCTTTGTTTGGCCTGTCACCTAGAACCAATCTGTCTTAGGAGACCCAACCAGGGACAATTAAAATTGCCCCAGACAGCAGAGCTCCTAGCATCATTCAGGTGCACAAACTCTTCCACCGCGATAAGGTGGTGATTCAAGGAGGAGTATGTTTTATGTTGTATGTTTTATACACTGAACAAAAATTTTAATGCAACACTTTTCTTTTTATTCTCATTTTTCTTGAACTGAACTCAAAGATCGGAGACGTTTTCTACAAAACAAAGACTTTTTCTCTCAAATATTGTTCAAAGATTTATGTAAATCTATGTTAGTGAGATGATCCATCCACGTCACAGGTGAGTCAGCATGATTACTGCACAGGTGAGCCTTAGGCCGACCACAATTAAAGACCACTCTAAAAACTGCAGTTTTATTGCGGCACAATGCCACAGATGTTGCTGTTTTTTCCTGCTGACTGCAAGAATGTTCACCAGAGCTGTTGAACGTTCATGTCTCTACCCTGAGCCATCTCTGGAGGCGTTTCAGAGACTTTTGCTGCATTCTTAAAGAGGATCTTATGTCGTATAGTTATTCACACAGTGCTCCACAAACAAACTAAAAGCAGATAAAAAGCTTTTTTCTGTCATTTCCACGGGGTCACTGATTACTTTCAGGAGGTTTTTTTCTTCCAGAAATGTAATTAGGAGATTAAACTGAAGAGGCTGAGTTTAATCTAATTAGAGAGCTCCTGACGAGCTGCTAATTAGTGGACACATGGCGCCTTTATGGGTTGAACCTGAGAGGCAACCGGCTGACTTGTTCATCTGATTAGTTCCCACTTGTGAGACATTAGTTCAGTTTATTATGAAGTCCTGATAAGACACAGTTCGGGTGTCTCCTGACAGTCAGAGTGGTGTAAACTGTTGGTCTGAGTCGCTCGTCTGAACACGGGAGGGGCAGCGACTCATGAATGTTTTTTGTTAAAGATGAATCGGAACCGTTTTGGACCTTCTCTGTTTTTTTGTTCGTGATTCAGCGATGCCAGTTTTACTCCTTCGTCTGTCTGGACTCAAAGGAGCGACTGGACTTGCTGCAGTCCTGCAGGGCCCCTCCAAATCCTCTTTTCCTCCCACTCTTCTGAGGGCCGGACATTTACCGGACAGCAGACGTGGTTCTGCTGCCTCCGCTGATCCTGGCACCAGACCTGCTCCCTCGTCTTAAACCGCTCTGTAAAGGCCGGATGCTGCGATTGCATTAATATAAAAAAAAAGAAACATCTGCGCAGCCTTTTTAAATTTATTATTATAATAATACAATAAGAGAAAAAAGCATGACATAATTTCTTATCTGAGAAGCTACGGCTGCATTTCCATTTGCTTTTCATGCAGCGTCCGTGCGCCTTTAGGTCCGATGCACTGGAGTATAACTAAGCTAGCATGGAGGATATCCAAGCATTTAAATCAAGCCTGTGGGATTTTTACATAACACATCATTGATTTTTACATAAAGACAAAGGAGGACACAAAGAGGCCGTGGACAGGCGTCCTGGACTGAGACGAGTTGCTGCGAGAGTTTCTGCAGACTAAAGCTTCACGGTCTCCTGCTCACTGTTGTGCTCTGAGAATGCCTCGGCTCTTGCTGCAGACAGCACGCCGGCAGAAAGCTGCTTAGTTTCATACATCCCGGGGGAAAAATGATTTTTCACGACACAACCTTCAAACTGAGCCCCTTCTTCTGATGGCCGGGCTTCAGACAAACGCTCAGATGGCGTCTCGTCTGTTCAGAAAGATGGGGGACGGTTTTTTTAAACTTTCATACTGGTGTCAAAGTTCATGCTCAATAATGCAAGTTAAAAAAATCCAACAATACAACTTTATTTATAAAGCACTTTACAAACAACACTGTTGGCCAAAGTGCTGCACACTAACACACACAAGCGTGAAAACCATAAACTCAACAGATACCATAAAAGTAATGAACTGTTAAAATCATAAAACATCAAACTGTAAAAACAATAAAAACAATAACTTACAAACAGTAACAACAACATTTCAAGCTGAGTTAAAGGCCAAAGAGAAAAAAGTGTCTTCAGAGAAGATTAAAAAAGAACAACCAGCAGCAGCTGATCTGCTGGCCTGAGAGCATGAGGAAACATCTGCAGCAGGTCAGACAGTTACTGTGAGACCATGAAGACATTTGAACACAAATACAAGAACCTTCAACTTAATCCAGAAACCAACTGGGAGCCAGTGTAGTGGTTCTAGAACAGGGGTGATGTGTTCTGGTTTTCTGTGAGCAGCAGCATTCTGGACCAGCTGAAGTCGAGTCTAATGAGTGGCTCAGACCCACATGAAGTGGATTACAGTAGTCCAGACCAGTTGTGATGAAAGCATGGATTAAAATCTCTGAATGATGGTTTGACCTTGGCCAGTTGTCTCGGGTGATGAAAGCTGGACTTGGTCACTGATTTAATCTGAGCATCCAGTTTAAAATCTTTGTCCAGCCTCACGCTCAGGTTAGTTGACACAGTTCAGTCAGGTCCTCAGGACGGTCTCTTTGTGTTGAGACGTTTCGTCCTTCATCCAAAAGACTGCTTCAGTTGGAGGAGCCAAAACAAACTCAGTCGCACAAGTAGCACCTTCACATAGTGGGGCAACCAGTTTGATGATGATAAGATGGTTTCTGGAGTCCGCCCTCTCCCCCGTCAACCCCTCTGAGGCAGCCATAGTCAAAGAGGTTCAAAACGTCAAAGTTCATGCTCAATAATCCATGTGTCTCCAGTGCCGATGTCCAGCAGTCACTGTGTGAGGGGCAGGGGACACCCTGGACAGGTCTCCAGTCCATCACAGTGACACATAGAGACAAACGAGACAAATAAACATTAATTCTCTCTCTCTCGCACCTCGGGACAATTCAGAGTCACCATCAGCCTAACATACATGTTTCTGGTCTGTGGGAGGAAACTGGAGTACCGGGTACCTGGAGAAAACCCACACATGCACAGAGCTAACATGCAAACTCCACTCAGAAAGACCTCTGGACTAGGATTTGAACCAGGGTAGCCTGATCTCTGAGGGGCAGCAGCTCTCTCAGCTGCACCACCATGCCGCCCCTGCTCGAGAATCCAGGTAGAAACTCCAACAAAGCTCAGTCAGGTCCTCTGGACGGTTTCTTTGTGTTGAAATGTTTCATACCAGTGGTTCCTAAAGTTAGGGTCGACGCCCCGCTGTGGGCCGTGAAACACCACGACTCCTGAGATGACGTCAAATATTCTATCATTTTTAGGAAAAGTCTACATTTCTGTTATAATTCTAGAGTGAGACAAGAAGTGAAGTCTTACTGGGATCAAACCAGTCTGAGACTCTATCGTTAGGACTTTTTATCTCTGACCCAAAGCTTGAACTTTTCAACCAAAAACCGTTTGGGTCTCTTGTTGAAAAGTTTGGAAAACATTCATACAGCACTCTACTAAACGTACGCACGCACGCACGCACGCACGCACGCACGCACACACACACACACACGCACGCACACACACACACACACACACAGCACTCTACTAC
>JARVGV010000280.1:33332500-33352113 GCA_031762435.1 Hypsolebias longignatus | reverse complement strand
CAAGCATGTTACATTTTTATAAGAACTTTTTTATTTAAAACAACTGTTAAAAAACAAGAAACGGATTGATTTTTTTTTGCTGGCTTTACTCTTTAGATCGAAATAATATCAAACATTTAAATGTATATATATTTTTTTTCATTTGAAATGAAAGCATAAATAGAAACAAATTTACTTTATAAAAACTTTAAATTCTAACACTTGCTACGATGTCATAGGGTTGAGCTATTATTATTATTATTATTATTATTATTATTATTTATTATTATTATTATTAGCTGTTATTATTATTAGCTGTTATTATTAAATGGCCGCTCCTATTAAAGAAATAGATAAACACTAGCTAACTAGTTTCACCTTTCCTTAACCAACTAACCACAGAGTGTACTTTTTATTTATCTAGCTGGTGTAGCTAGTTTCTTCAAAAAATATATGTAACTAGATCCACCTTGTGTACTGAATTATATAGTTAAACTCTAAATTCTAACTAGCAAACCAGGTAGCAGCAATAAGTAAACGCTATATTTCTATTTCTTCATCTGGTGTCTTCTGATACTGATAGTCAAACAAAATTTATATATTGCAGATTCAACTCATTTTACATTATCAATTTTGAGTATAAAATGAAAATATAACCATCTGTTCTTCATATGTCACTATCTGTTTACTTTTTCTGAAAGGTGAACAACTTAAAAATGCACGGGCCCAACCAAGATAGTGCAGTTGTCAGAGCTAAAAGCAGTGTTGTAGACTTTTTTTCTTGTAATCCACATTTCCAATACAAATTATAGCATTTACATGTGATTTATTCTGAACCCCTATTCTTTTAAAGTTCCATTATCTTAATAATTTAATAATTAATTTTTATTCATGCTTTTCATGCAAACAAAAATATTATTTTACATATCATACATAACAATTAAATAAATGAAATAATATATTTTTCTGTATTTTGTAGGAATCACTGAGACGTGAGATTCTTCAGAGATTGCACGACCAACTACAAAACATCTTGGAGAGGCAACCTGTTGACATGGAAGGGTTAAATTTTGTTTGTCATCAGAATTTAGTTTTACTTTATGCTCTGGATGACATAGTGACTGTCGGAGAACACATACTGTCTACACTAACTGATCTAAGTACTATTGTCCAGCAAGACCGGGAGAATGAGCAGACATTTGTAACACTCAATTTGGAAAGTGGCTTTCGTGGGCGGCCACGACTGACCGTGTCATTGGAGACCATGACACATCTTATAGAACTTGGGCTGCCCTCAAAATCTATTGCTAGACTTCTTGTTGTGTCTAGAGCTACGCTTTTTAGGCGGATGGCCGAAAATAATCTCTTATTATCTGCAACATACAGTGGCTGCAGTGATGATGAATTGGACTCATTAATCACAGGAATTAAAAGAACAATGCCAGATGCTGGGTGCAGAGTGGTCAAAGGTGCCTTACTTGCACAGGGACACAGAGTGCAGTGGGACAGAGTGTATGCATCCATGCATCGTGTGGACAGTGTAGGTGTGCTCTCCAGGATGACTCGTCTGAGATGTGTGGTGAGGAGGACATACACAGTCCCTTACCCAAAGTACATGGTGCACATTGACACCAATCACAAGCTCATCAGGTATGTCTGTTGTTGTAGATGTTATGTAGTGTGTTTTGGATGGACTGACTTCTCAGACTTTCTTTTAATCTAGGTACAACTTAGTCATCTTTGGGGGTATAGATGGCTATTCAAGAAAGGTAAGGACTTTACCTGTCAATGACATAGAACTGCTAAATGTCACTGACTTATCCTATTTGACTTCCATGATTTTCTGTCACCCAGCAGCATAACAAATCTTTTGGGTCATTCTAGACCAAGGGTGTCCAAACACTTCCCCCAAGACGGCCAAAATTAAAATCTATCAAGGGTTGCAATAATACTTGAAATGCAAATACTTTTTTTAAGTAAAGTCCTCTATTTTTAATAATTAAGCTATATCCAGTGTGGTATCCCACTTCTGTTTTAGTTGGTGCATGAGGAGAAAGTCTGGCATACAGCAAAGGTCTGCTCAAACAGCAAAGACTCATGGGACATTTCTTTAGCTAATAAAATATGATTTTTTTGTGGACTTATAATGTGTGCAAATCTACGTGTTAAATCTAATCTAAATATCTTTTGTTCCTTGTATTTTGCGTTGTTTAATCTCCATTTCTCAAAGTCATCACTATGCCTCAAAACTATCTGGACTAAGCTCCTTATACAGTATAGTCTTTGGCTAAATGGATAAAATTACTTTAAGTGTAAATACTGTGTTTCTACATAGTACAGGTTACAATCAAGTAACTATGGCAACTCCTGGTGGGTAAAATCAAATGGCTTGGTGGGCCAAATTTTGCCCAAATTTCCCCACTTTGGGCACCTCTGAGCTATATCAACGCACCCTCCTAATTCATCTAATGAGTTTTAACTTGAAATCAAAAAAGGCATAAACCAATCACTAATAGTCCAACTCCGTTTTTAGTTTTTGAAGTTGGGCCTTTTGATCTGACTTGTTTTGTATGTCTATGCTAATCCTTACTACTTGCTAATATTTTTATTTGGCCTGAACATTTAAGACCTTTAGGAGTAATTAGCTTTATGAAGTCACGTAAATGGGTCTGGTTGCAGGTTGTACAGTAAATATAATTTTTTAATATATTAGATGTACAATTTGAACATTACAAAATTTACTTTAATAAATTTAACCATATTACAGTAATACGGTTCTATGGTACTTTGATTACATTTTATGAACATCCTACAACAATCAGTAGTCCAGGAAATTTCAAAGGGTTCACATAACTTTTGCCTGCAAATGTGTGTCTGTATATACATTATTTTCGTTTGCAGAAATGTGAGAGTGGAAAACGTACTTGTATAAAATTATTTAGCTTGGGCTATTTGAATGAATACACTTGGAAAAGGATACTGCTGGCCTCTTACATGTTCATGATAAATCTAAAAACGATCAATGTGTTATCCTTTTGAACATAAAAATCCAAAGATTCACATGTATTATTTTCACTAGTGCTATTTCTCATGCCAATGCATTTTTCAGTGCTGAATTAAAATGAACTGCTTTTATTATTTTTCATGCCAATTGAGGCCATTAGTTTCGTGACTGAATCATACGTACTCACATTTGTCATTTAGGCATTGTTTTTAACCCTTCATAAAATAAATTCTGGACTGTATAAAGGTTTTATTGGATTTGTTCCTGTGTTTCAGATTATGTACCTTAAGGTAGCAGACAACAACAGATCCGATACCCACCTGGCATTCTTCAATGAAGCTGTTAATGAACATGGCTTTCCCCTGAGGTACTGTTATTTGATTTTAATTATTATTTTGAATATGTACTTAAATTTCAGGTTTCCCTCAAACCGCTACATAAGGTGGAAAAACACTGGAACATATTCTTACAAAGATAGTAGTACTTTGCAGATGGTTAACTGCAGAATACTCTGAACATATGCTTTCACATAAAAGTGGACATCAGCCTAGTGATGTGGCATTTGAAGCGATGCCTCAAAGCCCGTGTCGAGCAAAAAGGGGTGTGCCAGATGAAGCCCCACTTCGAGGCGTGTGTCATTTCTGTAAAAATCACGTGACTGATGACAAACGAGGCCTCGGATTCAGTGGGCTATGTCATCGTTTCATTTTGAGTGTTACTACCACATAAAGCGAGTTCGAGCCTTGCGGCCCTTTGGGTTTGAGTTGGCGTTTGGTGTGGTGAGAGGTGTGCATTGTTTAATTAATTGGAGTCAAGCCTGGTTTATACTTCACATGCCACAGCAGTTTGTTGATTGCGCAATTTCTAAATACTCCTGATAGTAGCTATAAATGAGCAGCAGACGCGGTAGACATAAATTATCATAAATCGTCCATCTGCCCGCCATTAGCTCATATAAAGTATAAACTACAATAACAATGGCTGGATAGTATTTTTTCCACTCAATATCAGTGTTAAGTTGTTTAAAGTTGAGCCGTATCTTTATTTTAATAAATTAATTAATTTATTTTAAAGGTGGACAAAAAAAAAGAAGCAACCAGCTGCACGCTGATAATCATGAGTCAAACCAGCTGCTCTTTGAGCTCTTTTTAAAAATGTCTTCAAACAAAAAATATAATGTTTAACAATAAAACATGCAGACGGAAGAGCTGCTTTGGGTCCTGTTCGGTCCAACTCCTCTGCTCTGCCGGGGCTCTGCCGCATCCAAGGACCTCTGCTCCTCATGAAAGGGAAGGGGGTGGTGGGTGAGTCTCGAAGTATAAATCAGGTTTCAGTGCATAAAGTTATGTTATAAAATAGATTACATCACCTATTTATTATTATTATTATTATTATTATTATTATTATCATAGATTTCAGACTAGTTGTAAGCTTCCTCTGTGCCATGTGAAAGAGTTTTTTCTAAGGCTGTGGAAATATAGTAGTGTCTGAGAAAAAAGTTGTTTTTTTTGTATAAAAAAAAATCTGTAATTTATATTTGTTCCATCAGTTGCAGTTTCCTGTCTTTCAGTTCCATAAGCTCTCTTGTAGGTACTCCCAGTTCCACAAGCATTTAAGTATTTATTTTACATGGTCAACATCACATCATTCAAATAATATTTTCATGTAAAACATACTTATATTCATTGAGACGTGGCAAAAATATTTTATTTTATGCACAGACATTCCAGGATTCTCTGACTCAGGAGTCAGTCAAAAAGACAAAAAATAAAACAATAAATAGGTCCTCTGGACGGGTTCTTTTAATTAAACTTTTCGTCTCTCCTCTGTCATATATCATTTTGGACAGCAGGAGTCACTAATGAGAACGAGTAAAGAGGCTTTGAGAAATGAACCTTTTGGTGAACCTTTGTGCTAGAAAGCCCCATTCGTTCATGAAGCCTCATTTTGCCATCACTACACCAGCCCTTTCAAGCCCATCAAATGATATCTTTAAAATTTTAAATGACATTTTAGTAAATTATGAACTATCTTCAAGGATTAACTCCTTTACATGACATGAGCTACTTTTGTCTGTAACATGAAGGAACTACCTTGTGCTAAAACCATATGCATAGGCTTAATGATTAATGTGCCATGAGTTGCCTACAAATTGATCTGCAAAAGCAAGAACTGCAATTTGTCCTCAACTTGTTGAAGGTATCAAACTTCTGTTCTCCCTTTGGGCCCACAATAATGTTACTGTTTCACCCCATCTAAAAAACTGTCCTTGAACACCCTTTAAAATTCTTTGAATTATTCCTTTAAAGATGGACAAACTTCTGTTAAAACTCATTTTACTCATTTTTATTAAAGAAATTTAATTACTTTATTTCTCTTTACGTAAGTGATTCAAAAACAATCATCTTTTGATTTATTATATAACTACAGTTTTTATCAGTTTAATATTTTTAACTAAAAAGTCACTATTCTTATTCAAATAATGTTTTTTCACGTATCTGTTTTATTCAGATGTCATTCATGTGTTTTTGTCTAAGCAGATGTCTTAACATTTTATTTCAGTTTCTGAAGTAACTATTTTAACCTGTTCAATTTTCAGTGACCAGTTCACAGACTTTTACAGGTCAAATTACGGACTGTTCTAGTCTCCAGACAATACCTTCTTTGTTTAACCAAAATATGTGTTCTGGTCCCAGACAAGACACCTGTTTCTCCCATAACATTTTTATCTGTATTCTAACACTCCCTCAGGGCAGATTTGTGCCTCTGTAACAAAATCTTAATAACACAGAACAAATCTGGCTTCAAAAGGAAGCGAACTGGACACTTCCGTGAGGAAGAGCCAGTAGAAATCTCTCTGCTGAACACTCATGAGCTAACGAGGGTCCAGTAGCAAGGAGGGTCAAGGCAACGCCTGTCTGACTCACCACCTGAGCTAGACGCTCCGAAAACTTAAAAAACTAACACCCTTTTCCAACTTTACCTATTTCCCCTCACCCAAAACCTTTAAGTAAAATACCTAAAATGTATTTGGTTTATTAAGATCAAAAACCTATTATGTTTGTGTAAACTTGTAAATATTAATATTCATTTTTCATTTGTAAATATTAAATGTTCATTAATCATTCTCTATTTAAATAAATGGTCACTTATTTTCCCCAGACTAAACTAAAATCACTTGTCAAGTTCATTTATTTACTAATTTTCTTCTCTCACATGGAAAACTATTTGAATATGAAAATAGAAAAGATCTCGTTAATTTCCCTTTTCCCTTGTAAATTACATTTTACGGGATCTTTACCACAGGTAAACCCCTACAAGAAATTAGAAATGCAAGTCAATTCACATGTTTTTCCTTGTTAAACTAGAGAACTAAGCAAAAAAACTTATTTGCTAAATTTAAATGCTGTAACAATAACTTTTCTTACTTTAATCAGGTATAATAAAAGCTACGACCACTGACAATTCATTGACAAGAAAAGCATCTATAAAAACTAATATGGCCTTTATGCAATTACTCAACTAAACAAGGCTGTACTTGTACCCTCCAAAAAATAAATAAATTAATTAATAAATGAAAAAATAAAAAATGTAGGTCTGTTTTAAATTTGGTTGTTTTGTATGGCTATGGGTTTTATTATAGCATTTACTGTGTCATTCACGTTTTATTTTTATTACCGGTACTTATTCTTGAATGTACGTTTTTAACGTGGAAGCCTGTTAAAGATGATTTTCTGTTACCTTTGGGACAGATAATAACGTCAGTCTTTGTCTAATATTTTATTTCAGAGTGAGAGGAGATCATGGAGGAGAAAATGTGGGGATAGCGGAATTAATGTTCTCAGTTCGTGGAACTGACATTAACAGCTTTATTGCGGGGAAAAGCGTACACAATCAGCGGTGAGTTAAACTTAATACTGTACTGGAAATGTAAATGTTTTGTTTCTGTATTTTCCTTAAAATATTTGCTCCACATTAGTTAGTTATATAAAAATGTAAACAATATTTAGTATAAATTATTGCAATTTTATTCAATGACCGAAGCAAAGTTATTTTATTCAAAGGATCTTAAAAGAGGAAGGCATGGTGGCTCAAACATCTGGCAGTTAGGCTAATTTGTAACTCTAAATTGTCCCTAGGTGTGACTTAGAGATATGACGTTACATTTGTGCCATCAGCTTGAGAGCCCAGTAACACTCATTTGAGAGCAGATATCAATATACACAAACAATAATTTGATTTAAAAATCATACACACACTCACAGAACTATGCTCCACTATCTTCCTGCTCGTACTCGGCTCCTTCCCTCCCTCCTCTCAAATTTCCTTCTGCTCGCTCACCGCTCTGTCTCTGCGCTCGCAACCCAAGTTGTATGTAAATGAACCACATCAGCAGCCAATCACAGATTTTCTTTCGTCCAATCAAAGCACATCTTGAAAATCCAGTAAAACATAAGTAATAGATAATAATATACTGTATTTGTTTTACATTTTGTAGCCCAGAATATTTAGTTAAGCATATCAATATGTTTACTTTCATTGTTATTTTAGGCAATGTCATGATGCATCTCTGTAATCCAGGTAGATAAAAAAATGTTACATTTTACTTAACTTTTTAAAATAATTAACTTCATAATTACAGGCAATATCTCTTACTTACATTAAGAAAATTTACTATTGGTTTGGATATTATTTCTAGAGTTTCAAGTGTATTTAGTACTTCCTCTTCATTGCTGATATTCTGTTTTATAAAGAGTGCTTGGTAGAATTTGAATATCTGCTAAATAATATCAAAACCAACAAGTAAAGAATGCATTTTAGAAATCAAAAATTTTTTCTCAAATAAACAATGTCACAAATCAGTGTTACTGCACGCTTAAGCTGATGACACAAATGTAATGCCAGAGTGTTTGTCCCTGTGTCCCTGTGATGGACTTGCGACCTGTCCAGGGTGTACCCCACCCCTCACACTGACTGCTGGATTTGGACACCAGTGACCCACATGACCCCAACAAGAAGAAGCAGGTTAAGATGATGGATGGATCTTAAAATAAAATATAAAAAATACATTTCCTTTTCTCTTTTTTAAAAAACAGGATTGAGCGCCTCTGGCGAGACGTGTTCATGAGTGTTACAGGAGTGTATTACAATATCCTGCATTCCCTTGAGGACGGACACTTCTTGGACATCAGCAGTGTCCTGCACTTATTCTGCTGCCACTATGTTTTCCTTCCACGCATTCAGGCCAGCCTAGATGTCTTCAGTGATGCATGGGACAACCATCCCATCAGGACTGAGCAGAACCTGACACCAAATCAGTTGTGGCAGGTGGGCCAGGCCCTTCACCCTGTTGGAGATCCTGATCCTGAGGTAAATAATGCATTAGTCAGAGGTCTATAAAGTACCTGGAAAAAAAAAAAAAACTAAGTAAAAGTAAAAAAAATACCAAAACAGAAAATGACTTAGGTAAAAATAAATGTCACTGATGAGAAAAGTACTTAAGTAAAAGTCATAAAACTGTTCACAAAAATTAGGAAAGTAGAAGTAGAAGAAAAATAATTTTCCATGCTCTAACAAATAAACTGTAAAATTTACTGAACCAAATTGACATCACAAAACCAAGTTGAATAAATTGGTAAATTTCTTTAAAATAAAATATGAATACTGCCTCAAATTTACTGTACGAAGTTTAGTGGAAAAAGTTGACATGATTTGGCTGAGTAAATTCAACACTTAATTTTTTAAAGCACATAGATAACTCCACTCATAATGAGTTCAGACCGATTTAATTTATGAGTAACTAGGTGTTAAACTTTAAAGTAAAGAAGTAAAAGTATAATTTTTAGGTTGTAAAAGTAACAAAATAAAAGTATGTACATATAACGATTAAAAAAATACTTGGTAAAATTACATCCATCCTTTTAAATCCTTCAAAAAATTACTTAAGTACTGTAACTACGTAAATGTACTTGGTTACTATAAACCTCTGGCATTAGTAATGTTAATCTCTAATCAATTAAAAATTCAAGTGCCAAAACAGTAAGGTCGTTGTGTTTTGATTCGTAACCCTTTATCATGCTTTTATTGTAATTCTAAAAGCAATGGCTTTGTGCAAGTAAGACTATATTGTGTCTGTGCACTTCTAGTAAGTGACAATCCATGATGCATAATCATGTCCCACTTCCGTAAAGCAGGTAAAACTCAGAACTTAACTCTGACCTGTAAGTTGTCAGAAGGATGAAACTCAAATTTTGATTCCAAACAGCTGTTCAAATTTGTCAGCTCTGAGTATATAGGACTTGATAGACGTAATTACTAAGAAACCATCATGAATGGACCTTTGATACTGATTCACCATGGCAATAGTTGAATACGGTTATTTACGGTTAATTATCATAAAGATGTTGAATATTTTTATATGATGTACCTTTAATAACTTTGTTAAACATTGGGTGTTCCAGTCAGACAACATTTTGTAATCCTGTGGCTATAATATGAAAGATTGGTTTCAGAGGTTAACATAGATTTAACAGTGATTTAGGATATTAAGCTTATTTAGGGCACATTGCATGCACTGCAACTTTTACTAAACTGACAGGGATCTTGACGTAAAAAACTCAAGTTACTGTAGATTTATTTTTCTGTGCAAATGTTAAACCCATAATGTCTGCACATTCTGTCAATGATAGATTGGTATTTATTTTATTTTTTTTTTTATAAAATATATATATATATAAATACCACAATAAAATAAAAGTGATATTAAGAAAAATTAAAAATTCAATTACCCTCATCCCAGGACTATCATGTTACTTTCCAGAAAACGAAGTTTTTGAAAAAGCAGTTTCATTGGTCTTCAATATGTGTACACTTACACATCGACATAGTAACTACTTTCGTTTTAGGCCTACACTGCACAAGTGTAAACTTGTTCAACATTCTAATAAGTATAATTCTGTTTTCACAAACTTTGTCAGGTAATGCCCATCTCAGAGATTCAATGGGAGGAGAGTGGCTACACAAATGTACATCATCCTGGGGTCAATATTCCCGAACTCGACAGTCCTCTTTCGGAGCCGGCAATGATGGCACTGCGAGACAACATTGATCCATTGCAGCAATCTGAATGTTTTGGGGCAGACATTTATCTCAACACTGTCCAATATGTCGAGAACCTTCTTCAAAGATAAAACAAAAATAACCTTTGCCTTTCTGTGACATTGAATAAAAACTGTGAAACATTGAAATGGTATTGATTGTGCCTTATGTTCTGCTCCCGTGATTTTTTTATACAAATATGAGCGATACAAATAGTTTGTAATATTGTCTGACACATTTTATAAGAGAAAACAAGTTCAACCTACTTTCCTCTACGATTGCCATGACGGATTTTTAAGAGTCACTTGCATCTCTAATTTATAATCACTATTGCTAAAACAGACATGATGAAAGAACATAGTCCATACTTTTCTCCATAGACCATTGCAGAGGATTTACAGGTCTTCATAGCTGCAGCTCATTCATAAAGCTCACTAAGAAAAGCGAAATGCTTATTGGAAGTATAACATTTCCCCCTTTCAAGAACCAACGAGATTATTTTCATCCCCCTTACTGCTGCCAAAATGCACACAAGGCATGGTTTTAAAGACATTGAGGTGTCTTGTTTTTGAAACTAAAATTTGCACCAGCCACAAGATTGTTGTACAACATATTTATTACTTGATTTTTTAGTGCATACATGCTATTTAACATTTATAAACTGATGTAATGCTTTAAAATTTATTTCTGCTACTCTAAACAATGTCCTTTTACCTGCATTAAACATTTTCGAAGAAATGCAATTCTGTGTAATGCGTTTTTAAATGCCTACAAGGATTTATTTTCCATAAAGAATACCACAAAATCTATCATTTTTGCAAGTACAGAGTAAGAACTTTAATATGCATAAAGTAACAAATTGTAAATTTGAAAAATACTTTACAAATGTCATGAAATGCGGCAGGACAATCATTTTCAACACAACAGTAAAGGGGGAACAGTGTTGGACAAGCTGTCATTTCTAAAAGCACCAAAACTGAAAATATGTTACTATAAAATAATTAGACAACCTGCTGTATAAACATCTGAATTAAATATCAGTTTAAACTTTTTAATAAAACAAAAATTAAAGTCTGACTTTATTAAATTACAAAAGTCAACTATGCTTCAACACGACCCATTATTAATGAACGAGAAGGGCAACGAAAATATATTCATACTAACCCAGTGCACTGCAGTTAAAGATGACATCAGAACAGTACAGCAGCTAGATTCATATCCCAAAAACTACAGAACTAGTTCCCATACTGGCAATTTATAGGAAAAACAACATCTCAATCTGCAAAGATAATTTTATGCCAGAGAATCAAATATGACACTTCAAATTCAAAGAACTGAGGGGAATGACTATTAACAAACAAAAAAAAAAACCAACAACAAAAAAAGACTGAGTGCAAGAAGTTGATATTTTCACCTATACAAGGCCAAAACCAGAACTTATTGAACTGAGTGCCATCATCAAGTCCTGGTGAAAACTGTGGTAGGTCTGGTAGTGGCTGGGGAGCTTCAACTTCAAGAAGCAGGTGAGAGCCACTGGATAACTTGACGTTACAACCTCAACCTTGAGATTTTTTGTTGGCTGTTCCCACCCGACCCAAAACTTCATCAGGTCACGCAGTACATCTGACGATGCTGTGGAAGACACATAAGTAGTAATGAGCAAATGAGGCTTTTATTAAGCACTAAAGCAGTTGGGCAAAATGTTTGAAGAACTGGTTCATTTGTTGAAGCATCAGTTAGTGACATTTTGCATTTTTGTCATGCTGCTGTCAAATTACGCATTATGTTTTTGATGGCACACACACAACTTTGATGACTAGTGATGAAACTATTATCAAGATGAGGTGGTGCCAAGAAATCAACTGACTGGACCGCGAAACAGTAAAGGGATTCATTTTGGCAAGAAAACAGGTTGTGTTTTGGATGTCACATGAGTTTTTCCATAATGAAACAGAATCCAAAGCAGTGGTTCAATGTAAATTTACTTCAGGGTTCAAAGCATATTTGGTTTGTACAATTTTATTTTTCACACTACTGGAGGAAATACTGCAACTGATTAGTATTACTACTGATTAGGTAAATATTTTCATAATTTCAGACAATTACAGCCATAAGGTTTAAAACAGAGAATGAGAGGTATAATCAAATGCTGAATCATCTTTTTTGGTGAGCAGAGGTTTTTGTTATTTTCTGTGCAGTCTCTCTCTGCTCCTGATGGTTTGTTTAGCTTGAGATAAGGGGCCAGGCCTTATCACTCTGAGGCCTGCTGACTGCTGTGTACTGGAGCTTTTTTGGGTCAGAAACAAGAAAACATTTATTTTTAGAATAGTTTCAACTGTTTTTTGGATAGACTATTCACTCTACCATTCAATGATCAGGAAGGTTCCTTCATTACAATCACTTGAAAATATTAGTGAACACTTAAAATATTTCTATTGCAAGTTCATCTTTCTGAAAATCTAAAATAACAAATCATAAGATATTTTTTTTTAATTGAACAAAGTTACAGCACACTTAAGACACTGAAAGTACACCATCAATGCTTGCTTGTTAGACATGACTTTTAAACAGTTGACAAACACAAGAGACAATGTACACTGCTAAATAGCTGTATTTTATGTATTGTTACCAGAAGTGAAATCACTGTAGTATCCTTTACTGTACCATTTTAAAAAAAGTAAAAAAATAAATATATACATAAATGCTACAGTAAATGCAGCAAAATAAAACATTATTTATTTACAATTTTTTCATTTTTAAACCATAGTGGCTCATAATCAAAATGTTTAAAAATACAATACTGTACTGGATCAAACATTTAGTCAGTTTGAGTTAATGTTTGATCCAGTATTGTGTTTGTATTATTTCATGTAAGAAATAAAATTTTCCTTCAGGAGGATGGAGGGCAACATGGGCATTTGACAGGAACACAGTAAAACGTAGGTCACACTGAGAAGAAAATAAACACAAATGCACGTCTATGTAATAAGTATAAATAACTGTTTTATATTGCAGCAACTGGGATTATGTGGACATAAGTACATATGAATTAAGATGATGATGAAAACTACTGAAATAGAGCATTTATTACCTTCTTGTATGAATTTTCTCAAAAACCCAGTGACAAGTGCGATTCTCTCCAATGTAACAGTGTCATCCTCATCCTCGTAACTAAAACAGTTGAGTTGGGGCCAGATAATGCTCTCAATCACCATCTAAAAGAGATCAAATATGAACATATTTAATGCCAGGATTTTAAAGGGGCGGCTATGGCAAGTGTTTCAATCCTGTTCCAGCATGATTAATTTTTGTGTCCTTGAGCAAGATATTTCACCCTCATTGCCACCATTAGCATGATAGCCCCACCTCTGTCAGTGTACCTCAGGGCAGCTTTAGCTACATTGTAGTGTACTATTACCATGTCAATAGTTGAATGACTGAAGGGCTTTGGGTTACAGCAAGACTTGATGAAGTACAATATAAGTTCAGATAATTTACAATTTGAAAATTACGATAAATGTTGAATGACCACAGTTTTTTTTATTTTATTTATAATCTACAACCCACATACAACAACTATAAAGGTATGATTTAAAAACAATGTCAGATGTACACACACCTGTAACACCAAACAAAACTAAAACATCTTTAAGTATAATTAAAACATAAATCTTACAATTAAAAAGAAACCAAAAAAAAATCACAAGGCAGCTTACCTGTGGGTTAAGCTCTTCACTGGATTCCCTTTGAAAAATGAATGAGTGGACATCTGGCCTGTCAGAAATAAGTGGCCAGATTCCCGTTTCTTTAATGCCTTTACGTATTTGTTTGATTTGCTGTTTAACACGGTGAAGTACCTGCACACATAAAGAAAAGGACAACACAAAGGCAATGTTTTGTAGGAAAGACACCATTGGCACAGATGTAACATGAGTTACACAGCCAACTTTAAAATACATGTGAACAAAGGTAATGTATAAAATAATTACTGCATGTGAAAGCAGTTCCTGGAACAGCCAGACACGGTTGGTGGAGGTTGGAAATGGAAGATCCCAGAACAGGCAAAGATCTGTCACTTTGGTGTTTTCTTCTGCAGTAAGTTCATCATTCTTTAGCTAAAGAAGGTACATATTTACAAAACAGAAATTAATTCACTATTACATGAGAAGTAGTCACCGGGCATCCCACAAAAAGTCAAAACAAACAATTTGCAGTAAATAACAGATCCTAAAAGCATTTGAAATTAAATAGTGGATAATGTCCCAGCACAGACACAAGAACCTAATGTTGATATATGTACAAAAGGCAGTAAAATCAAACAAATTTATAAATTATAATGAAGTTATTCACCAAAGCAATAGTTTCACGATGGTCAATGTCAGGACAGTCCTCCAGTGTCAGAGCTGATGCTGCATTGTCGATGCTCCCACCAGTTAATAGTGTCACCACAGGCAAACTGAGTCCTGAGAAGCTGAACCCACCATGTATGAAACAATGCCCGATCATCCGACCTGCCATCTCAAATAAGTTGCTATCCCGCAGGACTGCAGATGCAGATGGAACCCGGTGTTCTTTTTCACCATCAAAAAGGGCTGTTGGAGCAGCAGAGCCTTAAAAGATTTTTAAAAGGGTCAATAATCATTGAACATGATTTTTAAAAAACATGTCTTTGAAGTGTATTTACATTAAGCCTGAACAGTTATATATACACACACACACACGCACGCACACACGCACACACGCACACACACACACACACACACACACACACAATCTTTTTATAATAGCTTATGCTAATATAATAATATACTAATAGCATAAAATAATAGTTTAGATGTCAGAACCATTATCTCATTAGATGACATTTTTGTCTACGCATACTACTGCTATTATAAAAAGATCGTAGAAATTATATTACCCGGTCATTTTTATTTTCATAGTCAATTGCTGTTCCCTTAGACAGAGGAGTTTACCGAAATTTAACATGAAGCCAGTCTTCAGTTTCTGCATTGCCAATGACAAAACATGTCTGTTGACACCATGACCCACTGCTGCATCTCCTGGGGGAAGGTGTGGGGGGTTGGGGTGATGTAAAAGGACAATCAACCAGATAATGAAAAAGTTGCATGAAGTGCACGATAGAAAAACTGCGTCCACACCCAACAAGCCAATACAGTAGTTGTCTTCAATCAAGGTGCGATTTAAACAGTGCCATCTCCTGGCAAAACAAAGTAACACTAGTCACAAATGGTCAAAAAAATACACATAAGGCAAATAAGACGTATTTGGCCCATACACAGGTGCAAAGGGAAATTTAATATACAGCTAATAAATAGCAATTCTAAGAATTACTACCTTTAGTGAGATAAACTTTCACACAGTTTCTTACCTTTCAGTCTGCACTTGAGTGGTGCTGCCCAGTTCACATTACTCTGTTTATAGAACGAAATGATTGCACTGTCTCTTTCTTCTTCTGCATCAAACATGTTGAGTGACAGAGTAAGGTGTGGACTTTCAGAACAACGGCTCAGCAACTCCTCTCTAAACAAATGGCATGCTTTTTGGGGGTCGACTTCATTGGCCCAGGTTGAAGCTGTAATGTACATAAAAAATTTAAATGCAAAGGGTATTAGAAGTGTAGCTTATTTCCAGAGCAAGTCTAAATTTGTTTAAGCAGTAATACTTAGAAATCCATACAGGTTTGTAAAAATATTTATTAAGTGTCATTTATTAAAAATCCATATTACTTTTCTGAAATCCCTTGAAAAAAGCAACAATGCAATAGCATATACTTAGTTGTGCATAAAGTACCTAATGAAAATTGTGGACAAGAAGGTCCTGGCAACTCTTCCTCCCTTGGTAGACTGGCTGCTATGCTTGGTTGAGCACAATTCATTCTTAGAACATAACAAATAAAGCATTACTAAAGCACTGCTTGGAAGAAAGTGAAACAACCAAATCAGAAGTGGCAATTATTTTAAAATTAATTAAAATGTAGTTGCACAATGATGTCAAATGTTTATTTAAAATTTAAGAGAAACATGGAGTTAACATACAGAACTATTTTCACAACGTGTGTTACAGAATTAACATTAATAAAAGTAATTAGCTAATTGATCAGCTATGTGAGTATAATCACTGTCATCAGCTACAGAATAAAGGGGTTTTTCACTATTAAAAAGCTAATGTTTCCTTAGTTACAGCTAAAACCACAAGGCCCAACCACTTCAACGTATAAAATGTTTTGTCATTTATCCAGAAAGGTGTTGGTCTGATAATTGTTAAAGTGATAATCTAATGAAATATGACATCCTTTACACCTGTCCCTTCTGTCGCTCAGAGTAGGCAGTATTTTCTATAAGTTACCTGAATTTATTGTACATTAGCAGCCTACCTGTCACCACAGTTGCTTGCATGAGCTGAGATAACATCATCTGGGAACTGTACAAGACAAATTGGACAGATCTGCAAAAACATGAAAATTTGTTTCAGATAGGAAAATAAATAACATATTTGCAGATATGCTATGATAAAAAATGTGTGCAGGTCTGGGTAAAAAATTTATAAATTCAGTTTGAGATGTATTATGTCTAATCTATTTATACATATGCAAAAAGTCATCTGTAGTAAAACCTATGCTTAGTTACTTTGTGATGACTGAAGCTATATTACTGTTTCAAAACAACAACAAAAAATACTATTACCACCAAGGATTCATCCATGACAATGGTAGATGGTACTGGCTGCTCGTTAACGAAAGAATCTTGATCAACACATGTTTCAGATTCACTCTCCTAAAGAAGAAATATGATATTCATAAAGTATTAAATAAACAAATACCTATGAGAAAGTTATTTGTATAATCTTAAAAAGTAAAAATAATAATAATGAAAGACATGAAACATAATATAGTACAGCTTACAGTCAATGTGCCATTGCATCCCTCCACATGCAACAGCAACAGTTGCAAAGGCATTTGTCTGCCACATGTAATGCATTTTGATTGTGGCATTTTGGCAAACTCTACTGAATCATAAGAAAGTGGTTCAGTCGAAAGCTTCTCCTGTAGTGGAACTACAAATACAATGTTTTTCCCATTGTTCGATGCTGATTTGAGAAGCCTTGTGGAATAACCCTCAGCATCAGTTGGAATTATGGACAGCTTGCGCCGTCCACTACCACCTATTTTAAAACAAAGAAGTCATTGTAAAACATGGAATTTTAAAAATTTAGTATTTAAAGTTACATTTTATCATGCAAAAAAGTCATAATACTGTCCAATACTACTTTAACTGACATTATAAATGTTAAATAAAAGTCAGATATCACATTATATCTTTTTTTTTTTTTTTTTGAAAAATATTATAAACTTTGGTAAAACAAGATTATAGAAAAAAAAAATCACCTGCAGACTTGAAAAACATCCAACCTCCTTGTAAGGTCTTGAGTTTAGGAAATTCCTCCTCAAGCAGAGCCACAATCTTAAAAAAATGATATAGATATTTATATATATTTGCTTTAAAAATGTAAATCTATATATTTTAAGTTTATTTTGCGAGCTGTATAAAATACCCACTAAATAAACCGAAAATTGTATATTTTTTACATATTAAATCTGGACATTTTTATAAAATAAAACGAAAAAGAAATCTATTACGCTGCTGAATGAGGGAAAAACTGATAAAAAGAATAAAATGTGATTTATATATGTGAAAATATTTTTAATCTATGATTTATTAATATTTATAATTATGATTTTTCTGAAATTTTTTACTTTTGGCTGCATTCATGTTGGTTCTCTTTGTGGCTGAAACGACTGATTTTTTTATTTTTTACTAAGAGGAAAGTTGGTCTATCTGGACTCCAGTTGGTGTACTATGGCTGAAACATAAACATCCTACTCTTTTCTCTGGAGCTTAAAACTGATCCTTGGTTCTATTGGCCCACCCACCTAAATGTAGTTGTGGTGCAGGTCCCCCACCCCCTTCCTCTACTGAGTCAGACCTCCATGTGCTGCTCACTCCCCGCTGTCCTGTAGATCTTCTGCTACTTAAGAAAAATCTTTGTGCCTCAATCATGTAAAAGATTGGAGGATTTTTCTATATTTGTCTTGAGAGAATAAGGAAATTGACATTGGATCGAGGATATTTTTTTCCCCACAGAAACATGTTTCTGATCATAACCCAATGCCATGCACATCAAATCGAACCGTCATTTTTTAGAACATACACTGTGGTGTATACTTTTTACTATAACTTCGGTTTTACTTTGACTAACAACACAATTTAAAAATAGGTTAAAATTTGAAGTCTCTACTTTTGACAAAATGAATTTGTCAGAGGGAGCGTATATTTCCAGTTAAAGCAATTTAAATGGATCATGTGATGCACCAGTAGAAGTTACCAGTTAATCGATAAGAAAGGGTTTTAATTTTATAAACCATTATTTGACAATTAATTGTAAGTTGACTGTTTGCATCCCTAATATAGTATTTTAACTATTCTGCAAATGATTAACATTTTTAATTATTACCTGTTCTAATACATTTTATACACTATATGATTACCTCATCATGCTTGAAATGGTCTGGCATATTTAACATCCTCTTCCCGAGGCCAGCATGGGCAAGTTCTAGCTCTTCGGAAGCCTTTGGTGTGAGCTGACTGGGTTCTGACAGGACATACATATGAAACACTGTCCTTTTCTCAGTGGAAGGTGCAGGGATCAAGAATCGTCGTTTTCCTCTTGCCTGATCAGTATTAAACATACTGGGGAACTGCCTGAATTGGAAAAGACAAAAAAGATTTACAGGGAAAACAATAAACATTTCGTTTACCTATTTTACAATACTTGGTTTAATAAAAGTTATACTATACCCATATGCTATACATTTCTGTTCCAAACAACAAATGTGTAAGAAGAACATTAACCTCGTTGTTATCTTAAATAAAGTGAAAATACATTTTGTACCACTAACGTATGTGTGATATTTGCATAACATGGTGTCCTCTTCAATTACCACAGCACTGCGACAAAAAAAACAAACAAAAAAAAAAAACGCACATGCTAGTTGCATTGCTGCCTGATGCTCTGGCATGTATAAAGAATTTTTGTTGCAATAATTAAGATTTATTGCTAATTTAGAAACAATGAACAGAATGTTTATTATGATTATTAAATTTTATTATTATTAGTAGTAGTAGTAGTAAAGATAGTAGTAGCAGTAGTAGTTTTTATTGTAAATGTTTTTTGTTGTTGTTGTCCACCCAGAATGAGTTTTAGATTTTGGAGATTAGATTCCCAACCCTACTAAACTTAGGGAAAAAAGAGCTAGTTAGATGATGAACTACAGCATATTCTTATACTTTACTGGCAAATGTAGAAGTAGTAAGACATTTTTTATTACCTTTTCATGGCCTGTCTCACCACCCTACCATCGCTAACCGGAAGAGGAGCACTGCCTTCAGCCCTGAATGCTGTAGTCTCTCTTGGAGGAGTGCTTGTGGCTGAGGACAGCTCCCGGGCCAAAAGC
>JARVGV010000280.1:32652349-32663623 GCA_031762435.1 Hypsolebias longignatus | reverse complement strand
GCGGCGCTGTGAGTCTGGGAGGGGGTGCTCATTGTTATGGGCTGTTTGATCTCTATACAAGCGGTGCGAGAGTTTGTTTTGCATTGCTTGTAGTAAGTCAGACCCCTTCAGGGTCAGGACACCGCTAGGGCTGCCCGCTTTCACAGATTCTGTTCTTAACATTTATGGACAGAATTTCTCGGTGCAGCCAGGGGGCAGAAGGATTCCAGTTCGGTGGCCTCAGGATTCAGTCTCTTCAGCTCACACTGGAGCAATTTGCAGCCGAGTGTGAAGTGGCTGGGATGAGAATCAGCACCTCCAAATCTGAGGCCATGGTCCTCAACTGGAAAAGGATGGATTGTTCTCTTCAGGTCGAGGATGAGTTTCTGCCTCAATGGAGGAGTTCAAGTATCTTGGGGTTTTGTTCACAAGTGAGGGAAGAATGGAGCGTGAGATTGACAGAAGGATTGGTGCAGTGTCTACAGTATTGCAGACTCTGTACCAGTCTATTGTGGTAAAGAGGGAGCTGAGCTGTAAGTCAAAGCTCTCTGTTTACCGATCAGTGCGCGTTCCTACCCTCACCTATGGTCACAAGCTCTGGGTAATGACAGAAAGAATGAGATTGTGGAAACAGGCGTTTAAAATGAGTTCCCCCTCAGGGTAGCTGGACTCTTCCTTAGAGATAGGATAAGAAGTTCAGTTATCCTGGAGAGACTTGGAGTAGAACCACTGCTCCTCCACATCGAGAGGAGCCAGTTGAGGTGATTTGGGCATCTGGTAAGAATGCCCCCTGGCGCCTCCCTAGGGAGGTGCTTCGGGCATGTTTGACTGGGAGGAGACCATGGGAACACCCAGGATACGCTGGGGGACTACTATATGTTGGCCTGGAAATGCCTTGGAGTCCTCCCAGAAGAGCTGGAGGAGGTGGCTGTGGAAAGAAATGTCTGGACCTCCCTGCTCAACCTGCTGCCCCCGCGACCCGACTTCAGAACAAGCTGAAGATAATGGATAGATGGATGAGGGGTTAATGGTGTGTGAGTTAGTGTGCTCACAAAATCCAGCTAATGGTCTGATAATCTCATGTTACATGAAAGCTGTAATGTGTAGAGTAATATTTATACAATCTTTGTTAGAATAAAGAGTGATAGATTTACTCAGAATATGTTTATATAATTTACAAATCTTGTTGCAAATGAAAGAAGAAGAACTGTCTCACTGTGTGTCATCTGGACTTCCATTCTAGGTCATTCTTCAGGAAGATAGAAAGGCAGGTTTGGTTCAGTACTGCTTATTTCCATCAAATTAATTATTTTACTGATTCAGGAAAAAAAAGACGTTCTGCTGGACAACCTCTACTGAAGCTCACACACCTTCATTTCTGCTGAGTTCAATGTCGGCAAACAAGCCGATCTTGATGACCTGCCACAGCAGACCCAGGACCAGATGCTGCCTGCCTTCCTTCAGGTCTTCAGCTCCGATGTTCACCACATGGCAGCCGATAGCTGACGCTGAGTTCAGAGCCAGGTTTAAGTTCTCCTGTTGGACCAAACAATGACAGGTTCAGACATTCAGACGTTCATCATCAGAGGGATGAGAAGAGAGATCCTTGTGTCACCTGGATGGTGAAGGGAGTGAGCTTCTTCTTGTTGATGGTTCTCTCATCAATGGTGTCCGGGACAGACAGGTTGATCATTTTACTAACAAAGACAAATTAAATTCAGGCTGATAAGCACAGCAGTCACACATTTACAGTTTAAAACATAAATGAACTGAAACACAGTTGAGTTCATTTAAGTTTTCAATCAGTGACACCACCAAATACAGTTTAAGTTTTGTGGTTTACTTCAACTTTTCATGTCTGACCTCCCTTTTATGAAACTTTTAATTTGCTCATTTTTACAGTCCATGTCTGTTGGTCTGTTTTGTTTTCAGTTTAATTTTGCCCTCTATACTATTTTATTTTATTTTTTGAATTTTCAAAAAAATGTTCATTGTTTGAATGTATCAGGTCTCTCTTGTAAATGAGTCCCCGAGGCTCAGTGGGACTAACCTGTATAAATAAAGAATGAATCATGTCCCGATGAATAAATACTACATAAATTCAAATCATTCATCTTTTTACTCATCATAAAGCATGAAGCCTTTAAAAATGGAGGCACTTTGAGAGGTCTAACTGTATAATCCAAAAACCTTAAATGTTACAGTTCAGTCTAATTATCGAAGTGAAGTCCATCCTGAATGGTCCTTTAAATGTGTAAACTGGGTGTGGAGCAGTGCTGAGTTGAAGGTTGAAGGTTCAGATTACCAGAGGACGATGCCGTCTCCTATGCTGGTGAACAGGTCATTGTTGTTGGGATCCATCGGCAGAACATGTTTACAGTCTTGATCCTTTTCCAGAGCTTTGTTGACCCAGTTCACAAAGGCCACCTTCTCTTCCTCTGCAGACAAATATTAATAATAACTTCAGGCCACAGGAAGAAGTTCACCTCAACCAACTGTTTTACAACTTTTTCTTTAAAGCGTGTGTGACATGATTTATGAACTTTGGAGAAAGTGGCACAACATAAATATATTTTATCATTCAACTATGTTCGTTTTTGCAAACAAACTTATAAATATATTACAATTTCATTCAGTCATTTTAAATATGGCGCTGTGTGTCGTCACTGGAAATCCGCGAACTTACGCATACGTCGTCTGTGACGTGAGATTGGGCTTCTCTGCTCCAACGTGCATTGAAAATAATAATGGTGGAGCATGTAGAATCAGACAAATGTAGCAATTTTAATGATGATCTAAGTGATTTTTTTGGAAGCTGAACTTAGTAAAAGTGTTTCTGAGCATAACATTTCCTTAATAAATGCACATAATGTTCAAATCAGCTTGATCTAAGTAGTGTTGCGTTGACGGCAACATGCACGCGCATCAGCAGACCGTCTGCTGATGCGCGTGCTCGTTTGTTGAGCCGGCGTAGCGAAACTATTTTAATCAAGTCTAAAAAAGTTAAGTCTGGTCCTCTGGACATTCAAAAAAAACAAAACAAAACAAAGCAAAAAAAAAAATAAAATTGTAGAAACGTTTCGTAGATTTTTCTACCTGGATTACTGAGCATGCATCAGGGTATTTAAATCAAGCTGATTTGAACATTTTTATGGATAATGTTCAGCTCAGAAACACTTTTGCTATAATATCAGCCAACAAATATACTGTATATATATTTTTAAGTGTTTATTATGCTAAATTTTAAAGAGGTGCACGGTTTCCTTTCGCTGCACGTGCTCGTTGCCCTCAAAGCGAAACTAATTATATCAAGCTGATTTGAACATTACGTGCATTTATTAAGGAAAGGTTGAGCTCAGACACACTTTTACTAAGTTCGGCTTCCCAAACTGAAGACAAATCACTTAGATCATCAATAAAATTTCTAAATTTGTCTGATTCTACATGCTCCACCATCATTATTTTCAATGCGCGTTGGAGCAGAGATGCCCAATCTTACGTCACAGATGATGTATGCGAAGTTTGCAGATTTCCAGTGATGAAACACAGCGCCAAATTTAAAATGACTTTGAATGAAATTTTTATATATTTATGTTTGTTTGCAAAAACGAACATAGTTGAATGATAAAAGTTATTTATGTTGTGCCATTTTATGCAAAGTTCATAAATCATGTCACACACACTTTAACCCACGCCAGTTTACTGACTTGTTTTGTTCTCAAAAATATAGTTTCTTTCTACTCTCCTAGCCCACCTTTGATACTGGATTCACACTCCATAAAGAATCAGAGGGTTCATGGACGGTCTTTGTAGGGTCTTGACAAGGTTGTTGAGGGCAGATTCAGAGCACAGTCACCTCCTGTGATGGATCATGGATGCTTTTGGACATGTAAAAAGCTTCTGTAGCATCTTTGTGGTGTCTTATTGTGCTGTATCAGGGTCCTGGGTGGAGCATGGTGGCAGTGTATCCATGATGTGGGGCCCATGTGCACCAGCGTACCTTGGGCATTAGAATGTGAACCATGGTTAAGTAGGATGGCTTCATGCCTTGGCTACAAATGTGATCCCAACCAGGTCATGGAAACAACCTGTGACACCTGTGGTGTTAGCATTGTAGCTGCATCCTGACACGGCTAGAAACAGCTGTGGCAGGGTGGGAGGATGGTTTGTGGCAAGAGTGCAGGTGATAATCTTGGGGACTTTAAAAATAGATGGAAACTTAGGGAATAATAAAACTAGCAGGGTCATGATTGCCTTCACACTGAAGGACGGTTTCCAAATGTTGATAGTAGAGGGCAAACATGTCATCATACAGCATGAAGGTGGTTGTTGAGACTCAGAAATGCACAGCATCACATTACATTATTCACAGGTCCATTTTACGTTCAACAAAATATAACAAGAGCATTTTGTCCTCAACTCTAACATCTTTGTATAATGATGTGTTCTCACTGAAAAGAATGCAGGATTTATCTTCCAGATATTCAGAATAGTTGTGTTTTAATTGCTCAAGTGTGATGTTCATTTGAACAGACACATTGTGTAGAGTTGGTTGTTCTTCTCAGGTTGTGAGTACAAACCTGAGTATGAATGCTGAGTGCCTGACTGCTCTGACGTTCCTGCCACATTACAGATCCCCTCCTTCTTATTGATGGCTTTCCTGAAGGTTTTGGCCACTTCACTGCTCTTCAGCCCGTGGACTATCTGAAAGAGGAAACAACAAAACTCATGGATTCCACTCAAAGTGAGCTGCACAAACCAGCCTGATGGAGCGAGAAGTGACCTCAGTGAACTCTTCAAAGGTGAGCCTGTCGCTGGTCTTCATCAGCTCCTGGACCATCTCTCTGATTCTGTACCCGGGCAGAGACAGGTTGGCTGCCTTGAAGAGCTCATGGAGCTCATCTTTGCTGATGAACCCATTGTTGTCCACGTCTGAAAGAAAAGGCCAGACAGGTCCCAAAGTTTAAAAAAAAAAATTTTCAAACTGAACCCATCAGATGACCAACTTTAAGCTGGAGCTACACCACAGCAATAAACACTTCTTGCAAAATGGACCCTTTTCTGTGACCTAATACAATTCTTCTGATCATGCTGCTCTGCTTGAAAACAAACAGCTGAATCTACACGTTTTCTACACATGAAACTACAGTCCTGCAATTTTTTAAATGAAAGTTAACTCTGTTAAAATCTATTTCCATCCTTTGATTCATCATCTGTTCTCTTTCACCTCCATTACTGTACAGTCCTCTGTGAGCACGAGTCAAAGTTCATCGAGCAAAAGTTGCTCCAGAGGCTCAAACACATTTAGATCTTCACACGGGACATTTGAGATCATTTTAGTTCTTGAAATATTTGTTCTACCTTGAGTTTAACCTTGTCAAACACAACTTTTTTTTGTTGAATTGAATGTTTTTGAACTTTGTAAGAAGTAAAGTTGATGTTTCTTAGAGGATTTCTGGCACATCTGGTGTTGTTCCAACAGCTGCAGTTCCACAGCTCCTTCCTGGGTCAGAAACACCAGAAGTGGTGACAACATCCTTACCAATTTTGGCAAAAGCTTCCCTGAGTTCCTCCAGTTCCTCAGCAGATATTGGTGTGGCAGCCATGTTGGGATCTTGGTTCAGCAGTTGGACCCTGAAACTGACAGTAAGAAAACGCAGCAGATGTATTTATTTAGAGTGACAGTGCAGCAGAAATGAGCAGATACAACCAGCAGACAGAAGAAGGAACCTCACAGTCCTAACTTGGTATTGTGATGCAACATGTTGATTGTCTCTGCCACTCTGAACCTTCTACTGCTGGACACCCAGAGAAGATCTTATGTGTTGCTTTGTGTTTGTAGCTAAAATATCTGAACACATTCTCATCCCACAGCTAAGCCTCAAAATCATGTTGGAGGATGTGTTTGGGTGGTGGTGGAGGGTGTAGTCACTTTGTACATGCTTCTTTTTCACTGCCTCACAAAGGAACCTTTAACTGGATGACTAAGATTTTGTGTAAAGTTGTGGGAAAGCTGTTTGAGTCTCTCTCGCTGTATGAATGGGCTTTTGTTTGCCAAATACCTAGCCCTGTCCCTAATGCCAGATCTTCACCTTTGACACCAGGCTCCAACCTGAACCTTCCAGAGTACAACGAGGAGTACAAAGAGTCAGAACTTTGAATGAACCAGCACCTCTCTGACAACTCTGTAACGTGCAAAAGTGTGTAGACCTCTACAATCTCTTTGTCACCTAATGTTTTGTGTTTATAAGCAGCTAGAATGATTATTTGTAGTCAATCATTTCTCACATTACTGAGAACATGGTCTGACAGAGCGAAACGATCCACTGGAATGCTGTTCAGGCTGTCGGCGACTTCCTCTTCACTGTAGGCCTCTTTAGAAGGTCCTAGTCTTTTCAGATCTACACTACATTTACTGCAGCTCCTGAGTCTCTGTGAGAAACACCATCCAGGAGAAATCCACAGATTGTTTTCTGTCCTCCATTCTAACTTAAATCTGATGTGAAATATGTTGGAGGACAATGCCAGCGGTTTAGAGAAACGTTATTGAGAGTTACAAACAGGTTTGATGAGATTATTGCAAACGAGATGATCAGATTAAACTTCTTTTTGCCTTTGACAGAACAGTGTGACGCTGCTGATGTCTGTTCTAAAGGTGGATGAGTCACATGTTGCTGACGTGCATGGAGTCAGTCTGCAATAATCACTGAAGCGTAGCAGCTCTGCTACAGAACTTCTGAGTTATAAACCTCTGATGTTTGTGGGATGTGTCAAAATAAAATTAGAAGCACAGCATGTGATTTTATTAGTAGAGGTTAGTGCGGTAAACCAGATGATCATGCATCTGCAACCTGAGACTGATTCGTCACAGCACATGTAGCTGTCAACATATGCTCTAACTTAGTGGTCCCAAGCCCTGGTCCTTGAGGAACACCATCCTGCATGTTTTAGTTGTTTCCCTGCTGTGACACATGTGATTTGAATGACTGTGTGATTACCAAGCATCTGCAGAACTTGTTGAAGTAGTTAAATCACAATTGCGCTGCTCGTGGTGGCTGCATGCCGGAGCAGCTCTGTTATTTACTGAGTTCTTGCTTTGAAAAAATGTAATTAGTCTTTTTCTGGATGTAAATTGCCTTTTTTTGAGGGTGGGGGGGATGATTATTTACTCTGGTGTCAGATGCTGTGTAGCTGGAAGGATTTTTTACAGAAATGTTTTACTTTTGGGCATTTGTTATGATGCGTAACCATGGCAACAAGGTGTTTTTCTACCAACCAGGAACAGCTGAGTAACATCTTTAAAGCTCAAATATTTCAATTACAGCCAAAATCCCAAATGAGCGGAAAAGGAGGCGCCGTGGACAAATTCCCGTCAACCTGGCAGTGGCGCTTGAGTACCTGACTGCCGAGATCCTGGAGCTGATGGGAAACTTGGTTTGTGACAACAAGAGAACCGGGATCATCCCCTGGCATGTTCAGTGGTCTGTCCGTGGCGATGAGGAGCTCTACAGACTGCTGGGAGGAGTGACCATCGCTCAGGGAGGAACTCTGCCCAGCATTCGGACAGTCCTGCGACCCAGGAGGACCGAGAGGCCCATTGGATCTGACAGCAAGCTGGACCAGGGTAGAGGATCTGTATCTGTGACCAGATTTTTCAGATTCACTGAAGGAGATCCTTCCTGTCCACAGCAACTCCTGAATGAAACCATGATGAGCTATGACAACTCTTCATTTCCCTTTGGGATTGATAAAGTTCTTTTGAGTTGAGTTGAGTCAGGTGTGATGGAGCAGGAAACAACTCAAACATGCAGGATGGTGTTCCACAGGGACCATGGCTGGGAACCACTGCCTGCTGTGATTTCATCTTTTTTTCTAAAAAAGGAAAAGCAGCAAACGAGGAAGAGCGATCACATGAATATGACGACATGCTGATGAGCGTGTTTGTTCCCAGATCCTCTTGTGGCAGTTGAGCAGACCTTAAAAGGTGACGACGGTTCGTTTCAACATTCAGCTTCCTGCGTCACCAGAGGAAAGAAGCCTCATGGTGACAGATGCTAAATGTCCACACTCTTATGATAAATCTTGGTGTTTTGGTGTCACTGAACAGCAAGAAATGTTGCAGATGTTAGTCAAATCAGAGGATGATCAACCAGCAGCACCTGGTCAACGAAGCTCGACAAATAAACCTTTTTAGATTTAAAATAAAACAGACTCAAACTACATGACGACCTGCGTGTCCATCTGACATCTCAGGCATCATATTTCATTTATTCTGATCAGCGTAACAAACATCACAGAAATCACAAACATATCGAGATCTAAAGTTTCACACGAGACAACAGAAATGCACAGGATAATTTTAGAGACAAGCTTCAGCACGTCCTGCTTTGCTTTGAGGACGTTACCAACAAAAAGCATGAGAGCATCATGTCTGCTGCCTGCTGTGCTTTGGCTTCACAGGGTCTTAATTACTGTATTAACCTTTATTTAAGCAGACCAATCCATCAATGAGCTCCAACAGATTTTAAATCATCAGGATGAAGGTCTGCAAGCGTTGACATCACTTTTTGAACATCACTGATTAAAACAACAGTCATGCTGTGGACATTCAGAAAAGGCACAAATATACTTAAACATTTCAGAGGTTATAAAAAGTGTTTGGACGTCAGTCCAGCATTGTTTATGTCGTTCAGCTGTTTGTAAAATACTGTTTACTCTCATCTATTTGTCTCAAGTCCATGGTTTAATAATTTCATCTAATAAAATCGCAGCTGTGGTCTCAGAATGTAAAAAGCAAATGCTAAAGCATTTATATTTATTCAGACAAACATTATTGTTGTAGTTCAGATGTATAAAGCTGCTGTGGAATGTGGTTAAATACATTAAAAAAAAACTAGCGGGGAACTGAGCAACTCTGTTTAAATCAAAGTATTTTGCTGCTTGACATGATCTGAATGGTTTTCTGTTCTTCTGTCTGCAGCCAGTGAAATTAAAGGTGTTTTTCTTGCAGCAGATCAGAAGCAGAAGTGAAACACGAGCTCTGAACACTGTGAGCACGTCTCTCTGTCCCTCATGCGCTCAGCTCCACCAGCTGAAGAACCGACAGATGTTTAAGGTGTGACATTTGGGCTGATGATCTTCAGTCCTTGTTGCTCCTCCACTGCAGCACCATACTCTATTTCCTGTTTTTATTTCCTGCAGTTTCTTTTTATAAAGATTGATATCAGCGTTTAGAGCAGCAACTGGTTGTTGTTTGTGCTGCAGGTTGTGCAACACGTCCACGTGATGCTGCAAAGTGACGTGCACCAAGTGATGATGGTCAAACAGTGCTGCAGAAAATCTGACTAATCAGCAAATACACTTAGGGCGACTGTGGCTGAGTGGTTAGAGCAGTTGTCCTCCAATGCAAGAGTTGGGGGGTTCAAATCCACGAGCACTCACATGCCAAAGTGTCCCTGAGCAAAACACTGAACCCCTCGTTACCTCTGATGTGTGTCCCATCAGTGTATGAATGTGATAAATCTCTGATTAGTCTCTTTAGAATGAGTTGTTCAATTATCTTTGTACAGGTATAGTAGAGTGATGTATGAATGAGGCACAGATTGTGTTGTAAAGAGCTTTGAGTATCTTGATTAGATAGAAAGGTGATGCAGTATATAAATACTTAGTAAGCTGCTGAAGTACATTTCCTCTGTTTGGACAGAGTCACATTTTGGTATACTGGTCTGGATGTTTAAACATTTGCTGCAGTCTGACTACAATCCTTCTAAAAAAATTAGCATATTATGATAAAGGTCATTATTTTCCATAATGTAATGATAAAAATGTATAAGCAGTAAAAACTTAATTAAAAATGTTGGGGGGTTTTGGGTTCGGACATGTACATGTAATTACTTTTTAGTCGTCGGATCGGGTGGGGTTCTGAAATGATGCGGGCTGGGGCTGGGTTGGGTCAGATGTTTTGGACCCGAATGCAACTGTACTGCTTAGTGGGGAAACAGTTTACTTGGGACTCCTCAGACTGATGAAGCCCTCTGGATTGAGGGTGAAACGTCTTTCCACAAAAAAGAAACTGATCTGACTGACCATTATTGGATTTTGTACTTGGATGATTGAGCATGAACTTTGATGCCTTTAGCTAGAACTTTTCTACTTTCAACTATCTTGTTGCAACTTTTAGCTTTTAGCTAGCGCTCTACTTCTTTTAGCTTTACCAACTCAGGTTCAGCTTAACAGCAAACTTCAATAAGTCAGCATTCACGGTTTTTACTGAAACTGATCTTTTTCCAAGTTTCTAATCCATTTCTAAAGAATGATTCAGAGATAAATGAAAAGGTGTTTCTCTCACATGAGCAGAGCATGTTCACCAGTTAAGGCCTGCTTCAGTAGATTTACTGAGCACCATGTTGGCTACAATGACTGAACTGTCATTTGTTCTGAAATGCAGTAAAGCAGACAGTCACAGAAGAAGCAGTTCATGCAGCTCGTTGCAGAGGAGTGCAGCCTCTGCAACATGTGGTCGAGCTTCATCAGTTTTGTCTTGTGAGCGAGCTGCAGGTCGTCTAACTAACGCATCGATCACATCAGAGTCCTGAGCAGTTGTCTCAGAGGGGGTTTCAGTTGAAGTGAAGCTAACCACAAACTTCCTCCTCCGCTCTCTGCAGCTTTAACTTCTTGTTCCACATCTGTAGGCCTCACTCAGCTCCTCACTGCTCACACTTTTTAGCCGTATGGTAGTTTTGAAATGATTCAAGTTCACAAAGTTCTGAGCTCACAGAACATCAGGTTTCATGAAGCAGGGCAGGTTGTTGCAAGCAGAGATGCAAAACTGAGTTCCAGTAAACAAAACTTTATGGATTTGAAATAAAGTTTCCAAATATACGCAGTCTGAAAGGACTTTTATTCATTCTTTTAGAAATGGACAGAAACAAAAGTTTGTCTCCACAGGGAGGCGTTTTACCTGAGGTGTGTGGTGAGGCAGCTGGTGGATCTCTGGGCGTGGAGGGTCAGTTGTTCTTGTCTCAGGTGGTCCTCAACGCCTGACAGCAGCGCTCTGACTCGGCTCAGAGAGCAGGGCGACAGCTCATCTATTCAAATCGAAGAGGAAGGAAGTGACATGCAACACTTCAGAAACAGGAATCAAAGATCTTTTGTCTTTATATGGCAATGAACACTGTCAGCTAAGGTGAGCTCCCACACCCACTGAAGGGGTTCTCAGCAAATCTCTCAGGACCCCAGAGACTGCTGTGTGTGTGTGAGTGTGTGTGTGTGTGTGTGTGTGTGTGTGTGTGTGGG
>JARVGV010000280.1:32574049-32586236 GCA_031762435.1 Hypsolebias longignatus | reverse complement strand
TGTGCAAACCTACATTAAAATCTCTTCTGAACTGTAATTTATAAACCATAAATTGTATAATTTAGAACTGGCTCCAGGCGATGCGTCTCATCTGGTCTCTCCAACCTGTTAAAAAGACAAATTACATTAAGTTTGTTGTATAACTTTATAAGTTTTAGTATAATATGAGAAAAAACAGTTGCCTTTGAACTGCATCAGAACTTCTCCCATGTTATTTTTGTTTCATGCTGGAGCTGTGTGGAGTTTTATCTACATGAAGGAATAACGTTGGTTACGTATTGTAACCCCAGATTCTATGAATAAGAGTGTAGCCCTTTAGACAGCTTTGCTTATTGGATTACCTCTCGCACACAGTGCGTCCACTGAAAACCTTTTAGTCCACGCCCACCTACAGTGTGGACCCCACCCCACGTCTATATACAGGTAGTCCTTGACATAAGGCGCCCTCGACTTATGGCAACTCGGACTTAAGAACGGGTGTGCAGTGCAGCGTTAGCATACATTTTACATGTATTTCCTCGAATTATGGCAAAAAATCAGGACTTACGAACGGGTGCGGCGCCACGTGTAATGAGTTCCGACTTACGGCAAAATCAGGTTACGAACGGTCCGTAGGAACGGAACCCGTTCGTAAGTCGAGGACTACCTGTATTATGCTAACACGGGAAAATCGTCTCCTGAATAACTTTCCATTCAGCCATTCAGGAAGAGTGAGGCCCACAGTCTAAAGGGCTACCTCATATTCATAGAATCTGGGGTTACAATACGTAACCAACGTTCTATTTCATATGAGCTATGACCTTTAGACAGCTTCGCTTATTGGATAATGGGCGCAGCAGGATATGGCCCATGCCTCACTGGATCCGAACCAATCGCATTGCTCCCTCCCAAAAAACTACAACATCCATCATTCCTCGAATGTAATTACGCACGCCGTGCATCATTACGCACTAAGAAGGGCACACGGTGGACTGAGAGGAATGGGCCTGCAGGACTGCATAGCAGCCTAGCAGGCGATTCAGCTGCTGAAGCAGCGATAAAAAATATATATGTGTGTTATTATATTGTTTTGCACTTATTGTTTTGCTCAGATGAAACATGACTGTGCACAGCGCCAGAGGCAAAACAAAACCTTGGCGGGTGAACCAATAAAATGAAGAAACATGATTATTACTGAGCTATGTACAGAACATATCAGAATTTATTAGACACTCATAAAACAACAGTAACATGCACTGTGACTGATAAGGATTAGGAGCATACACATGATGCCCGCCTGCAGGCATATATGAACCAGAGCAAAGCCTCATGAGGACTCAGTGATTACTCTGATAAGACTCCGAGAACTGAGTGCATCATAGAAAATGCAGAAACATCACGCAGATAAAAAACATGTAAACGAGCAGGGTGAGGCCCACGCTGCTGCTGAGCAAAAGTCACTCACTATCATCCCATCATGAAGTGCTGTGGATGATGCAATAGCTCTCATAGAATGTGCCCGCAGGATCTGAGGTGGCTCTGCTCCAGAAGCCCTGTATGCTTCTGAAATTGCCTCACACAGCCAATGAGAAAGGCATTGAGAGGAAAGAGCATGACCAACCGAGGCACCCCAGAAATGAACGAAGAGGCGCTGAGACTGACGTGACACAGCCGTGTGTATTACATAATATGAGAGCGCACAAACCGGGCATAACAAATGGGATGTGGCCTCTTCCTCCGACGCATGTTGGGGACGATGAAAACCATTTAACGTAATAGTCCTTGATTTGAAGGAGCTATTTGTGCATTTAGGCGTGTATGCTGGATTGGGCCTTAAAGTGGCAGAGCTCCCATCAGCCTGAATTTTCAAACATGATGGAGCGACAGACAGAGCACATAAATCACTCACTCTCTTTGCAGACGTGAGGGCCAACAGCAAAACTGTTTTAAAAGACAGAAACTTCATTGATACTTCACTTAGAGGTTCGAAAGGAGCCTTAAGTAAAGCGCGTAAAACTAACGTCAGGTCCCATTGCGGGGCAAGGGGGCGTGTCACCAGTCTGTGACGACGCATGCCTCTCAAAAAATGTTTCATCAGTGGATGATTAAAAAACATTCTGTCCCCAAAGCCCTCGTGGCATGAGGATATAGCTGCAGCGTAAACTTTAATGGTACTGAAAGCCAGCTTCCTGTCCATTAACAGCTGCAAAAATGACAGAACACGACCAATCTCATATGAAGTAGCATCAACAGCTCTTTCAGTGCACCAGCGCTGAAAAGCTGCCCATTTTGACACATAAAGTGACTTCGTAGACACCGCTCGTGCATCTTGGATAGTCTGGACAACCGCTGGAGGGAGGCCCAGACGCATTAAATGGTTTTGTTCAGTATCCAAGCCCAGAGGGGCTGGTCTATCTCCGGAAAACTTGTGATTGCCTGCCGTGCTTGCAGGAGCGCGTCTTTCCTCCACTGACGCTGCAGAGGATGGTCCACCACCAGCCGCTGCAGGTCCGGGAACCATGGTGTGTTTTTGCGCTCTGGAGCTAAAAGGATGAGTGACAATTTCTCTCTCCGTACTCGCTCCAGAATGCATGGGATAAGAGGGACTGGAGGGAACACATATAATAGCTTCTTTGGCCAAGAGCTGTGCGCAAAAGCGTCCACCCCCAGGGGAGGGTTGTCTCTCAAGCTCAGTGAGAACCACAGTGGGCACTGTGCATTCTCCCATGACGCAAACAGGTCCACCGCAGCACGGCCGAACCTGGTCCAAATCTGATCAATCACAGCGGGATGAAGAGCCCAATCTCCATGCCGTGGACCGCCCCTGGACATGATGTCCACTCCTCTGTTCATTGATGTGGAGGCAAATGTGGTCTGGCCACCTCGCACCAAACATCTGTGACAGACAAGTGCCCCCCCAGCCCATCAGAGAGGTGTCCGTGAAAACTGAGACGTGTGACGTAGGTGTGGTCATGGAGACTCCCTCCGACAGCGTACGGGGGTTTCCCTCGTGATGTAGGTCGGTTCCCACAGAGGGGGGAACTAAAATCATCTGCCTCTTCTGATGCACAGGATCTATGCGCAGGCTGGCAAACCACCGCTGGAGCAATCATGTAGTCGTGTAGATTCACGACTACATGAGCTGACGCCATCATCGCAAGGAGGTGCATCATGGTTGCTGCGGTTACCACTCTTCCGGGTCTGACGCGGTTGAGCTGAGCTGTCAGGTCGAGGGCTCTTTGTTGGGACAAGCGAGCCTTCATCGTGTATGAATTCACCTCCACTCCCAGATAAACAATAATCTGAGAGAGTAGGGCGGAGCTCTTCTCCCAGTTCACAGCAAATCCCAGAGCCATCAGGTGCTCCGGTAGAGTCCTGGTCTGTATCGTGGCTTCCTCTCTGGAACTGCCTAGCAGAAGCAGGTCGTCCAGATAAAACAAAATTCTCATCCCGGCCGTGCGTAACGGGCAGATGGTGGTCTCCACGCACATCGAGAACGTCCTGGGCGTGATGGAGTAACCAAACGGGAGCCTGTTGTATTCGAATTGGGTCCCTTGGAAGGAGAAGTGCAAGAATTTCCTGTGTTTTGGGAGGATTGAAATATGCCAGTAAGCGTCTCGCAGGTCGAGTGATGTGAACCAGTCGTCCTGGTGAATGTTTTTCAGCAGCTGTTTTATGGTCAACATATGAAATTGTCTCTCCACAATCGACTTGTTGAAGGAGGAGAGATTTAAAATCGTCCGCAAACCCCCTTTTTTCTTTGGAATAAGAAAGTAACAGGAGTAAAAACCTGTGTTTTTCTCCTTGTCCGGGACTCTGGAGATCACTCCCTTCGTCAGTAGTTCCTGAATCTCTGACAGGGGGGAGGAGATTTGCTCTGAGCATGACAGCACCGTCTCCAAAATGCCCCTGAATGGGGGTGGTTTTTCTGCAAATTGAAGCGCGTAACCTTTGGAAATTAGCGCCTTCATCCATTTGTCGAGTGAGCACCTTTTCTGCCACTGCGCATGTCTCTCCGAGAGCGGGCGCGTGTGCTCGTGACTTAGCATGCGCGTCATGGACGTCAGCCATCAGACGGCCCCTTCTCCCGTCACTTGAGTGACCCATGGGGGGCCTGCCTCGAAAGGGTTGGACGGTTTCAGCATTGTTTACCGTTTGCGGGTCTGCAGTGGCGGTAAACATATATTCGGGGGAGACGTTAGTTTTAGTGCATGCGACGCGCTGCTTGGGCGGCTGCTCGCTATCACTCTGAGCGACATGCCTCTTTATGCTGTGTGCGTGGCTGCAGTGAGCTCACTCGGGCTGCGGGTGGGCAGAGTCACTTATGTACGTGACGTGCCGGGACAACAAGGGTTGTAAGCTATGGCAACCTGTAAACAACCGTTTATCAGACGCTAGCTTACCATGTGTGGGAGGTGTATGTGTTAAAGCTGCTGAAGGACTATGCGGTCTGACAGACAAGCTCGAAGCAGGAAATGACTCGTTTGTTGAAAAATAAAGCTTTTTTATTTCATCAAAAGTCGAAGCACCACACACACCTCCTGTCGCCAGTCATTTCCTGGTTTGGCATTTGCGTGGCGGGCCCTGCTGCTGGTCTCTCCAGGATTGCTGTGGGCAACCTCGGGGATGTTGGGCAGCGCTCGGCTGGCGGGTCGGGTGTCGCTGTTCTCCACTGGGAGGGGCCGGTGGTGGAGCTGGACCGGGGCCTGCTGCCGCTGGCGTGGAGCGACGGTACTGGTGGCACTGGTATCGTCGATCCTTCCATCCGTCGGGGTGACGAGGGGACAGGTGTGACGTCATGAGGCCCCGTACTGATTCAGTCACCTCATCTCTCGCCCTGGATTGATCCAGCACATTGGTGAGGCTTGCTCCAAACAGAGCCTCTGACGAGATGGGCCCCTCCAGCAGCTCTATCTGTAGTCTGTCAGGCAGGGAGGGTGCATGACGGAGCCAGATTGAAAACTGAATCATGTGCAGCCATCGGACCGAGTGTGAGATGCAGACTGTTGAAGCCGCACAGAGGTTCATTATGATGTCTGCGGCTTTACCCAGCGAGTCTCTGTCCTCCTTCAACAGGTTTGGCTCCTCTAACCTCTTGGATAGATGAAAGGCGAGGAGCGCAATGTTGTTGCTCGCCACTGCTGCTTGGACGGCGCACTGGTGGACTCGGTTAGAGAGCACCAACACGGTCTGGTCATGTCAGCCAGGTGGAACCGGCTTCTGGTCCACCTTGGTGACCTTGACTCCAAACACCTCAGAGAGGCTCTGCTCCAGTGGGGGTTCTGACGGGAAACCCCGCTCAGTGAAACTCTCTACCTTAGTGAGAGGTGCATACGTCGATGCTGGGGCCTTCATTCTGGCAGGCTCAGCTCCGGCCTCGCCCCAGAGTGACGCCACTGCTGGGAAACGGGGCCAGATCGGGTCCAGTAGATGTGCTGAAGTGGAACCGAACCTTCCCGCCAGATCATTCGGTCTCGGCGGGGTCGGTGTTGGTACGGTCAGACCTTTCGTGCCCGCCGCCTGCTTGATAATGTCGAGCAGTTCTAGTCGAAGGGCCGCCAGTGCTGGGAGCGTTTTGGCCGCTGGCCTCAGCGGTAGAAGGGGCAAAGAGCCGCTCCACTTCCAGCATCATGCTCTCCAGGAGAGATGGCGCAGCACTTCGAGGGCTGTCACCATCCCCGTGGTCCGGTGAGCTACTCAGTCCCACTGTCACCTTAAGAATGTCTTCCAGCAGCGACCAGTCTCCCATCTGCCATTCGTTGTTTCCGATCGGTTCGAAGAGGGCCGCTCGGCGTTCCCACTCTTCGGGTGGCAGGAGGCTGCAGAGACTGCACAGGTTGTCGAGGGCTGCGTGTTGTGGGCCGAGGCACCCCTCGCACATCTGGTGACCGTCAAATTTGCGGATGAGAGCGGACTCGCATGCTAGGCATTGTTTTGCCATTTCTTCTTTGAGTTGAGGATGAGTTCAGGTCTTCAGAGATGGCTGAATGACGAAAGGAGACTATTTTCCTGCAGTAGGTGGGCGTGGACTAAAAGGTTTTCAGTGGATGCGCTGCGCGTGAGAGGTAATCCAATAAGCGAAGCTGTCTAAAGGGCGTAGCTCTTATGAAATAGAACATACGTTGCTTCCAGCATATTAAAAATAAAACTAAACCCCTCAACTTCCACTGAGCTGTCTGCTTGTAAATCCTTTGTGATGTAGCAGGAGATGGAGAGAGAAATCTTTGCAGCTGTTGGAGAATCAGCTGGAAGTTGGTTGCAGAGTTCGCTGGTCGGCTGGTTTCACTTTCATCTTTCACACATTTTATCATATTTCCAAAATACTGTACCGTAATTTTATTTGACACTTCTTGCAAAGAACCATTCTCTTTTTAAGCTCTGTCTTCCCCCAGAACATTGTAGGATCTGAAATTAGTTTTAAAGACGAAGGAGCGAGTTGAATTGTGCTGTCTCCCTCCGTCCTCCTTGCTAGCAGGCATTCAGGGAGCTGGCTAACTAGCTTGCTGTACGGTGGCCTACATGGCCAAAATTCTATGGCGGCCGAATGGACACAATGCAATATGCAGTAAGCTCAGGAGTAGGAGCAGAAAAAATATAAAACTAAACAAGTTTTAAAATCGATTTTGGGACTTTTAAAATCTATTCTGAATCGCCAGGACAAAAAAATCTAGATTCTTTAAAAAATTGAATTTTTTTCCTTCACCCCTAATAGGTATGGTCTGATAATGTTTAGGTATGGTCTGTTAATGGTTAGGTATATTCTGGTAATGATTGGGTATGTTCTGGTAATGGTTAGGTGTTTTTTTTTATTGGTTAGGTATGTTCTAGTAATGGTTAGGTATGTACTGGTAATGTATAGGTATGTTTTGTTAATTATTAGGTATGGTCTGGTAATGGTTAGGGATGTTCTGTTAATGATTAGGTATTTTATGGTAATGTTTAGGTATGTTCTAGTAATGGTTAGATATGATCTGGTAATGTTATGTATGTTCTGGTAATGGTTAGGTGTGTTCTGTTAATGTTCAAGTATGTTCTGGTAATGTTTTGGTATGGTCTGTTCATGGTTAGGTATGTTTTGGTTATGTTAGGTAGGTTCTCTTAATGGTTAGGTATGTTCAAGTAATGGGCAGGTATGGTCTGTTAATTGTTAGGTGTGTTCTGGTAATAGTTAGGTATGTTCTAGAAATGTTAGGTGTGTTCTGGTAGTGGATAGGTATGGTCTGGTAATGGTTAGGCATGTTCTGGTAATGATTAGGTATGTTCTGGAAATGTTTAGGTATGTTTTGTTAAATATTAGGTATGGTCTGGCAATGGTTAGGTATGTTCTGTTAATGGTTAGGTATGTTCTGTTAATGATTAGGTATTTTCTGGTAATGGTTAAGTATGTTTTGTTAATGGTTAGGTATGTTCTGTTAATGGTTAGGTATTTTCTGGTAATGGTTAGGTATGTTTTGTCAATGGTTAGGTATGTTCTGGAAATGGTTAGGTATGTTCTGGTAATGGTTAGGTATGTTTTGGTAATGATTAGATATGGTCTGGCAATGGTTAGGTATGTTCTGGTAATGGTTAGGTATGTTCTGTTAATGAGTAGGTATTTTCTGGTAATGGTTAGGTGTGGTCTGGTAATGGTTAGGTATGTTCTATTATTTATTAGGTATGTTTTGGCAATGTTTAGGTAAGTTCTGGTAATGTTAATTATGTTCTAGTAATGGTTAGGTGTGTTCTGTTAATGGTTACGTATGTCTGGTGATGTTTTGATATGGTCTGTTAATGGTTTGGTATGTTTTGGTTATGTTAGGTAGGTTCTCTTAATGTTTAGGTATGTTCAAGTAATGGTTAGGTATGTTTTGTTAATTATTAGGTATGGTCTGGCAATGGTTAGGTATGTTCTGTTAATGGTTATGTATGTTCTGTTAATGGTTATGTATGTTCTGTTAATGATTAGGTATTTTCTGGTAATGTTAGGTGTGGTCAGGTAATGGTCAGGTAAGTTCTGTTAATGATTAGGTGTGCTATTGTAATGTTTAGGTATGTTCTGGTAATGGTTAGGTGTAGTCTGGTAATGGTTAGGTATACTGTCTTCTGGTAATGGTAAGTTATGGTCTGGTAATGGTTATGTATGTTCTGTTAATGTTTTGGAATTTTCTGGTAATGGTTAGGCATGTTCTGGTAATGGTTAGGTATGGTCTGGTAATGGTTAGGTATGTTCTAGTAATGGTTACATATGTTTTGGTAATGGTTATGTATGTTCTGTAATGTTAGGCATGATATGTTAATGGTTAGGTGTGTTCTGGTAAGGGTTAGGTATGTTCTAGCAATGGTTATGTATTTTCTGGTAATGGTTAGGTATGGTCTAGTAATGGTTAGGCATGATCCGGTAATGATTAGGTATGTTCTGGTAATGGATAGGTATGGTCTAGTAATGGTTAGGTATGTTCTGGTAATGGATAGGTATGGTCTAGTAATGGTTAGGTATGTTCTGATAATGTTTAGGTATGGCCTGTAACAGTTAGGTTTGTTCTGATAATGGTAGTTACGTTGTAGTAATGGTTAGGTGTGTTCTGTTAATGGTTAGGTATGTTCTGTTAATGATTAGGTATTTTCTGGTAAAGGTTAGGTATGTTTTGTTAATGGTTAGGTATGTTCTGTTAATGATTAGGTATTTTCTAGTAATGTTTAAGTATGTTTTGTTAATGGTTAGGTATGTTCTGTTAATGGTTAGGAATGTTCTGTTAATGAATGGGTATTTTCTGGCAATGTTAGCTATGTTTTGTTATTGTTTAGGTATGTTCTGTTAATGATTAGTATTTTATGGTAATGGTTAGGTATGTTTTGTTAATGGTTAGGTATGTTCTGTTAATGATTAAGTATTTTCTGGTAATGGTTAGTTATGTTTTGTTAATGGTTATGTATGTTTTGTTAATTTTTTAGGTATGGTCTGGCAATGGTTAGGTATGTTCTGGTAATGGTTAGGTATGTTCTGTTAATGGTTAGGTATGTTCTGTTAATGATTAGGTATGTTCCGGTAATGGTTAGGTATGTTTTGTTAATTATTAGGTATGGTCTGGCAATGGTTAGGTATGTTCTAGTAATGGTTAGGTATGTTCTGTTAATGGTTAGGTATGTTCTGTTAATGATTAGGTATTTTCTGGTAATGGTTAGGTGTGGCCTGGTAATGGTTAGGTAAGTTCTGTTAATGATTAGGTGTGTTATTGTAATGTTTAAGTGTGTTCTGGTAATTGTTAGGTGTAGTCTGGTAATGGTTAGGTATACTGTTTTATGGTAATGGTTAGGTATGGTCTGTAATGGTTAGGTAAGTTCTGTTAATGATTAGGTGTGTTATTGTAATGTTTAGGTATGTTCTGGTAATGGTTAGGTGTAGTCTGGTAATGGTTAGGTATGTTCTGGTAATGGTTAGGTATGGTCTGGTAATGGTTAGGTATGTTCTGTTAATGATTAGGTGTGTTATTGTAATGTTTAGGTATGTTCTGGGAATGGTTAGGTGTAGTCTGGTAATGGTTAGGTATGTTCTGGTAATGTTAAGTATGCTCTAGTGATGATTATGTTTAGGGTAAGGGTCAGGGTTAGGCTATAGAAATGAATGAAAAATGAATGGAAGTTCCTGTAAAGATAGAAAGACAAACTAAATAGAGTTTCATGGATAGAAAACAGTGATGGCCGTGAACAGTCTGTGGTCAGTGTTGTGCAGATATTCTAGGAGCTGTCACAGTGAGCTCTTTGTTTACAGCTAAGGTGATCCCAGAACAGATAGTTAAGCTCTGTAACAATATTAATGGTGGTTAATTAGGAAGCTTCATCTAGAAGAAATAATTATCGTTAACATAAATGTTTATAGACGGAATACACGGTGGACATCCTGTGGATTCATAGCTCAGTGGGTTGCAAAACATTCACCCCCTTTGCTTTGTCTTTGATTTGTTGCTGTACATTCATAGATTTAGAAGGAATATGGAGAGGCTAGTATGCTTTGACTTATACGAATATCACTGAAGATGCAAAATATTTAATGGTAAAACAAGGAAAAGGACAACATATAGAAGGTTTGAGTGTGCACAACTATTCACCTCCTCAAAGCAAATGGCTTGATTAAACAAGCTGCAGCTGCCATCATCTTATCATCACAGCTGCAATGGGTCACAAAACTTTGTGTAACACCCACAGGAGTCTGATGACTATTTTTCTTAAAAGTCATTAAGTTAACTGACATTTTGTGTATTAAAGGTCAGCAGTTGCAACTAAAGAGACAAATGAATGATGACAATGAAAAGCACTAGAAGAGAGTAGTTGTTTGACATGTTTTTAACCTTAAGCCTATTTAAAATTATGCTTTGTAGCATATTAATGACTCCAGTCCTTTTTACAATTGATTTTAAACGTTTAATATTCACTTTTAAAGCTCTTCATGGTCTCGCCTCACTGTATTTATCTGCTATAGTAGCTTATTGTGAGTATGAGAACCTTAAGATCAACTATTACTTTACTGTTTGTCCTAAAGCTCAAATACTAACGGTGTACAAACGTTGAGCAGCACTTTGTGCTCCTTTTGGCTGTTGGAGAGGGCTCTCTAAGTAAATGTTGATTGATTGATGGACTGAAAAGGTTATTTTGTAAACGTATCAAACAAAAAGATTACATTAAATCAAAGAGCACAGCCTAAACACAGTTTGTGTAGACAGTAATCAATCCACAGAGTTTAGATTAGAAGGGTGCCTCAGAAAACAAAAAAATAAATTAAAAAAATGTTGGTCCAGTGGCTGAACTGGGAGCTGACTCAGGTACCTGAGCCTTGATGTCTCTGTGCAGAACCTTCTGGTCATGGATGTGTTTGAGGCCTAGACAGATCTGAACAAACCAGTCCACAATCTGTGAAACACAAAGCTCACTTTATCTGACTGCACATATAAAATAGCAAAACAACGTTAGAAATTTAAAACCAATATGTGTGAGTCTAATTTTATTAACAATAATTTTACTGTAAATGACTTAAACTCCATAATTTATCAACATAAGCTGATCTTGGTGCACTGGAATGAAAGGCTGCAGGTGAGATGTATTTCTTGTACATCTTTCTTTTAAATAATCTCAGCTTTACCTTTAGAGATCACTTCAATTTAAACTGACAAATCAAAAACTTTTGTGATTCCCCCCCCCACCCCCCAACATTTTAATTCACATGAGTGTTTTGTCCAACTCTACTAAAACTTAACTTTTTGTGTTTTAGTTTTGGGGGGCAGGAAAAAGTTCCTCCTTCTAAAGGGTTAAAAACCATTGTTTCACAATGTTTGTGGATACCTGGTCCTCTGAGAAGGGAACTCCTCTCTGCATGTTGATCTTCTTCAACAAATCTCCTCCATCACAGAACTCCATCACTATAAACAAGCTGCCCTTCTCTGTACAGAAACACAATGAAACTGACAGAAACTCGTTGGGGAGCTTCCAGATGTGGACGTGAGTTCAGACTCACCTTGAAACGATGTGATGAAAGAAACAATGTTTGGGTGATTCATTCTTGACAGCAGCGTCACCTCTTTCCAAGAGGCTTCCTTTTCTTTCTCTGACATCTGAGTGACAAATACACTCCTTCTATATTAACTGGGTGATAACAACATTAAACGCTTTTCTGCAATGCACTTCATTCAACACTGTTCAGGGATGTATTTCTTGCTTTCAGAATTAAACATGCATTTAGCATTGTTTTTTCTTATTGCTTTTGACAACATTAATTAATAAAAATCACCATAACATAACTTTCTTAAATTTTAATAATAAGAAGACAGCAGTCATGTTGTTTCCACCTAATGACACAATCAAGAACAACTGTATCAACCTTTCCTCCCCTGTTACAGAAACCGACTGTTACTAATCTGAGAGTGAAAATGGACCCTTCCATGAAATTAAACAGTCATGTAAACATGATTATTAGAGCCTGGTTTATTTTTTATTTATTTATGTATTTATTTTTTCAGTTGAGGTGACTGTCTAATCCACATATGTCACAATCCTGGCCCGCAAATTTATTATCTATGGCCCCCTGGATGATATTTAATTACTGTACTATTAGAAACGGCCCGCAGGCCACAGCCGCCCACTGGAGTTTTGCACGCACCAACACCACAAGGCTCAGTCTTAGGACCAACCCTCTTTACAATCTACATAGGTAATGTAGGCCAGAGTATCCCTGATGCAT
>JARVGV010000280.1:30939389-30953374 GCA_031762435.1 Hypsolebias longignatus | reverse complement strand
ACAAAAACGAACATAGTTCAATCAGACAAGATATATATGTTGTGCCATTTTATGCAAAGTTCAAATTTCATGTCAGTAGTCCTTTAAAAAATATTGTGATGGTATTAAATAATATTGTGATGGTATTAAAAACGTATTAAAAGGTATTAAATTTAACTCAAGAATTTCTGTTTAAACCCTGCTACAAGAACTTGATTAAGTAGCTTTGTTCTGAGCAAAGTAAAATCAAGTTTGCTTTATTTTGCAGTGAACGTGCATGCAGTAATGGCAGATGTATAACAAAAATGCTTATTTAAAAAAAAAAAAAAAAAAAAAAATTTATGGGGCGATCCCCACAAAAAGAATCCAAAAATGTTGGTAAACTTAACAGAACCCTGTTTTCTATAACAATGTTTCTTGAAGTGTAACACAAAACTAAAGTTTTGCTAGAATGGTGCAGCAACTGTAAGAAAATATTTGTTCAACTTTCTTAATAGTGATGACTCTTTCAGGTTCTCAGGTGGCTTTGGAGCCAGAGACTACCGTCAGACGCCAGGTGGTTCTGGAGGGTTTAACAGTAGCCGTCCAGGGCGCAACCCCGGAGGTCATGGAGGGAACCGTGGCTTTGGTGGAGGTAAGAAAGCTACATTTATTCAGATTTACTTTAAGGTTATCGTTGAAGTGTGACTCTTAACTCTGTGTTTCTAAAATTTGATGAAAAGCAATCATTTGGATTTTCATTGTGAAAAGAATTGTGGAGTATTACAATCCAAATATTTCCCTCAGAAACCAGTAAAACGCAAATGCTTTTTAAAATAGGTTTAAGTTTTTCCCCTGCCATGACAATTTTTTTTCATTTCACATAGAAGCATGAGCTGAGTACATTTTAAGCATTTTACATCAGAACTTGTCCTTACAGGTGGCTTTGGGGGCAACTTCTACAGCAATGATGGCTACGGAGGAAATTACAACCACTCTGGTAGTGTGGATTGGTGGGGAAACTAATCTTCATAGGAACAGGTTGCCATGCCAACCCAGTGGAAACCACATGTTCATGTAAGCCAGACTGTAACAACCCTCCTGTAGCTTCACTGACAGTACATGACAAACCCTGGTTCTCTGCCATTCGCTTCTCATAAAGGAAGTGCAGCACGACGCAAAGGAAGTCACCAGCACGTGCAAAGCACTGGTGCCTGCAGAGATTTGCACACCTCAAAGTGAGCATGGATCCTAACGTGCATTGTCCCACTGCAACCTTGGGCTTTTCATCGTTAAAGTATTTTTGTTCCTTATGTGGGGATTAAAACAAATTGGGGTTGAACCTGTTGATGTACTGTGCCTTTTGAATTTAAACTGGAAATTTGTTTCATTTCACCAGATTAACATGGCCAAGAGCTCTAAATTTGTTTTTACTAGTATTTTGTTTCAAGAAAAAACAGCAAGTTGAACTAAGCTTGAACTTATTCAAACCTTGGCAACCACTTGGGTGTTGTGGCTCTCAGTCATGATTCCATTTGAAACTCAAATTTATTACAGAAACATTGTGTGGCTTTTTGTCAAACAACTAATGTGTCATTACCATATTTATAAAAATCTGGGCCGCTCTGTGAAGCAACTGTTTTAAGCCTAAGAGACGAGAAGTTTTTTTTGTTTATTTTTGCTCACTCTATCCTGAACAGGCTCTGTTTATGGATATGGTAGTCTTTAAAAAAAAAAAGCCATTCCTATTGAAATCTTAAACACAGAAGTCATTAAGCTCAGTGCCAACAATCGCTGAGGTAGAAACAAGAAAACTGAATGCTGGAACTTGTTGCTCCAACCTTTTCATTGACTTGACAGTGTTATGGCAGCTGGTATGTTACGGAGTGCTAGCTACTTTAAGTGGACGGTGTTTTTTGTTTTTTACTTGAAACAATATTTGTGCAAGCGTTTTAAGATTTAAAAAACTTAAGTCAGTTATTTTGAATTGTTTATTTACAAATGTGTATCAAATGATGCCTGCCATCTTGAAAGTGAAGTTCAAAATGGCTGCCTAATGGACCACAGCATTTGGGGGGCCTCAGAGGAGTGATAACAGAATTAATCTGCAGCCGTGAGGCTCTGATATACGCTTGCAAGTGTTTTGTTTTTTGGTCAAGGAGAAAGGACATGCAAAATGAGTCGCAGGCTTAACTTACAAACATTTTCTCTTTTCAAGCTGCGTTGGAGGCATGGTTCATCTTTAAGACAGGCATTTGAATTATCACTGAGGTTTTCTATTAGTGAAGAAAGGGGGTGGGGTACAGCAGCAATCCAGCCACAGCAGTTGGTTCAGGTATAAGAGGACAGGGCAGGCGTGGGGCGAGGTTTTCAGTGCACCACTGACGTCAAGTGGCTTTGGTTTCCATTGCTGCATAAACTGTGAAGGTGGCCAAAGATCTTACTTCTGTCAAAGGTCTGTCTGTTTTCTTTAAGGAACAATTCAATCATGTCAGGTCCTCTGGGTGTTCATCTGCTCAGACATTTATTTAAAAGAAAAAATAGCTTCGTAAAATGAGGCGGCTTTTCCTCTTAGAGAGGAGCAGCCACTGGGGGGCAGAGAGAGGGGTGGTGTCATCACTATATGCTCCCAGTCTCATCAGGTATGTTGTGCCTTCAACCCTTTCTTTTCTTAAACCTAAAGCAGATGCACTGACAGTGTTGAGAGATTGAATGGTGCTACTTGATATGTGTGTGTCGGCCCTTGTACGTCGTGCCCATCGAGTTTTACAAGTTGTTTTATTGCACATCTAGAATTTTATATAGATGTCTTGGAAATGTGTCCTTAAGCTTCCAAATATTGTGTGAGGAGTTTGTGGGGTGGGAAACGCAGCTTGTTTACAAAGGGGAAGGGGTTCTCAATGTTAAAACCAGGATTTATTTGGGACCAGGGGATTTAGCAGTTGGGGGGGAATTTAGCCATTTGCACAGATTTCTAGATTCTACTTTTGCTGCTAGTTTTGTGTAATTTATTAAGCATTTTTGACAAATATTTATTTTTGTAAGCCTCAAAGTGATTCTTTGAAAGTTTCAGAAACTTGACCAAAAGACAGTACAAAAAACACTGGCACTTGAATGTTGAATGTCACCTGTGTGAGTGAAATTTATATATTTCAGGATAGTGAGCTTTTTAAATGTTTGATATACGTTGGCCATTTGGGTCAGTCGTCTATTTAAATATACAAATTGGTCTTCAAAATTCAAAGTTGAATTAAATAAACATGCCAAGGTTTGGAGTAAAGCTATCAAAAGAGCAAATTTCCTAAGCATATCAGTGCAGAAGTGTTCAGATTCTCCAAATGTGTGCGTTATTGAGTTTGTCTAATTTGATCGATAAATGTTTTTGTTTTTTTCTCTAGTTAATGTCTGGCACATGGCAATCCTTAAAGAAACAAACGTGTGGTTTATTCTTGTTCTTTGCAAATGTCTCTCGTGTTCTCTTGAGTCTGGAGCAGGTCTTCAGCATTCATTTCTCAAAACAGCTGATGGTGCTGCTTGGGGAAAGAAAAGACGGCTCTGCACATAACTTTGTAAGCAGAACCGGAGACTTGTTCCCCGATCTTTGGAGAACGCTAGAGTTCTTTAGACGTAGACTTTGCTTTTCTGTATTAGCCTCTAGGCTACAGCACTGCATGGGAAGTGTTTGGCCATTCAAATTGTATGATTTTACCTAAATAAAATGTTTCAGTGTAGAAGTATGTGGGGGAAGATCAAGCATGTTTTCTGAAGACTTGTTTACAGTCAAAATGCAGAAAAAACAAACAACTTGTAGCAAGCAGCCTCCTGCCCTGTGGATGTAAGGCGGACGGTGACAAAATTACATTTATAAATTGGATGAGCTTGATTTCTTTTGAAGAAAATGTTGCATAAAGTTTTCATTTGTACATTACAACTGTTATTTGTGTATTTTTTTTTTTTAAAACTTTTAGGAAATTATCACACTTGAACTAGATTCAGACCAAACTTAAAATAATTAATGATGCAAGCATTTTGTAAACCTTAGAGTTCAACCCTTATTTATGCACAGCTGCTGTGTTGATCAAAACTAACATCTGGTAAAACTCCCTGCTTCAAAAGCAATTACATTTTAGGAACACCTTCAGAAACAAAATGCAGCAAACACCATACTCTCTTGCACTTGTTTTAATTGGTGTACATTTGAAAAAGGAATAGTTCAATATTAAAATTGTTTTCATGGGTTCTTGAGTTTGGGGGTGGGGCACTTGCAACCAGCAACTGAGAATCTTGGGATTCCCCCCTACATTTTGAGCAGTGTTTAGTAACTACAAGCTTTAAAAGTAAATTGTTTTGTGCATTGAGTTGATACGTATGAAATGTTTCCTTTAAGGAATAATTCTACAAAAATTTAATTAAAAATAAAATGTTCTTCTAACTGAACCACAAAGTATTTCTTTTCCGTTTCTAGATTGTAGTGGAAAGTCTGCAACCTTTACTTTGTAGAGCCATTTCTACCACAGCTGCGAAATATGCAGCCGTCAAGAATATAATTGTCATGAGGTGGTTTCCTGATGATGCACTTAAAAAGCTAGCTATATTTTTGAAATAAACTAGTACTGTATTTAAATGCTAAATGTAAACTTAAAAAGCTTTTCCTGTGAAAATACAGTGCAAATTCTTAAAGCTTGAGATGAAATACTGAACTGAACATATGAATTTGAAAAGGTGAAAATTTACTATCAGTATTTGAAATATTGCCAAAATGCTGAAGAAACTAAAACTTACTGATGGCTTGAAGGAAAATGACGAGGCTTGCTAGGCTTAAAGTAGCAAAATGCTGGCAGGATTATCCTAAGGTATAATCACTAACAAATCGCAGAAAAATCCTAATAATTAGCCAAGAATAGCAAAAAGCAGGAAAACCGTTTAGCCAGAAGTAGCAAAATGCAGGAAAATTGTAGAAAGAAGCTGTGAAACATTAAGGCTTAGGGCCATAGTACTGAATGCTAGCAACAAGCAGAAAAGCTAGTAAGGACTAGTGAAATACGGGAAAGTCTTTGAGCCAGAAATGGCAAAAGGTTATTGAATACAAGAAATAGCTGGTGTGGAATTAGTGAGACACAAGCTAAAAGCTAGCTAGCAGCCAGAGGTAGTGAGACAAGCTAAAAGATAGCTAGCAGTCAAAAGTAGTGAGAGACAAATGTCTGGGTCCTGGGCCTCCCTGCAACCTGTCTTGAGGGAGAGGTGTGGGTTGGGGTTGACCTTCACTTTTACGCCTACTAAACCCAGTTTCTGACCCATGAAGTGTCCAGCTCTGAAATTTGACATTTCTGTGACATCGTTGCAGAGCTTAAGCTCAGACAAAAAACTGCCCACAGACAGTACGTTAAGATTTGATGGCCTCCTTGAGTTTTTATTTAGCCTTCAGTGTTGTGGATCATTATTTTTAGATGATCATGTCTGAAATTGAGCGAGTGCGCTGAATTTTAAAGGAACACAAGAAACAAAGTTAAATAGCAAAAAAAAAAAAAAATCTGAAAAGATCAGAGAAAAGCCTAAAATGGCAGATTTCATTCATTCATCCTCTATTAGGCAGGTTAATCCCATTGAGCCTCGAGGACTCATTTACGAGAGACCTGGCTACAAAGAATGACAACAGCAACAATAGAGTTTCCTTTGACAAACAATAGATGATCATAAGAGAGAAATACAGATTTTTTTTAACAAGTTAAAACAAAGATGTCAAAGTTGTAAACAGACAGATTATAAGGCAGATGTAGAAAATCAAAAACAGGAACATGTCAGCATTGGTTTTTGCCAGGATTCCAACAGATTCTTAAAGCCATTTAGAGAAGTCAAGGTTGTGCTTTTAATTCATGCTTTTAAATAATTTTAAACTTCCATGTAAATAACTGTATTGGAAAACTGACAAAAGGTTTATAAAATGCGATTCACATGAACCATTACGAAATGTTAGAGTTTGGAGTCCTGTTGATCGTAAAGTCAATCATGATGGATGTAAAATATTTCTCCAAACTTAGGTCATCTACCACAGGTAAGAGAAGTGATTGTGACTTATTGAAGTTCTTTGACAGAAGGCTAAGACCTTCATGTATTTACAATTGATTTATTTAATTTATAATCTAAGGTTAGCCTTTGATTAAACAATCAGAATGCCATCCTATATAATTGTAGAACACATTACAGTATTTTGATGCCTTATCCACCTTATTCCTGGGGGCTCTGCTGTCTAAATGACTCTGGGTACAACTTCCTGTCAGACAGGAAGTAGCAGTTAGCATTGGTTAACCATGGTATTGGAGCATGGACTGTGGTTTATTTGAAAGTTCTTTGCATTCAGTTTAGCAGATAAAACTCTGCTTTTGTTTTGTGCGCATTTATTAACAACCATAAAGTTTACTAAAACAGTTGTGCTGAGTTCAGGTACGTGTTGTGTTCATGGCTGCAGAACAACCAGACCAAACTAGATCAGCAGCTACAACAACAGTTTTCAACACGGACCCAGAACAAAAAGAGTTCCTGTGAAAAGTGGTATAGTTTCCAACTCTTACCTACGGATGAGGAATTAAGAAGAATGTGTCTGAAAAATGTGAACTTGAAGAGACCACCCAAAACTCTTTGTGAGCTCATTTCACTTTTTTGACAAATGGCCGACGGAGGAAAACCTGCATCCTACTTTGTGTCTGGACTACAACAAACCACCGAAGAAGAGACACCAGATGCTAAGAAGGATTGAAAACAGCGACGAGAACATCAGGTATGATTCAAGTGTATGGAGGTCACAGCATTATAGTATTCGTTCATCTTCAATTTTATGATTTTCTCTGCAATTTACCCAAGCTCAGTGATGGAGGATTTTAAGGTCTTGGTTGGCTGGTCTCTGAGTCTGATTTAAGGTCAATAAGATTGTCTCCCACCTCTTTTAACAGAACACCACCGACCTTATTACTGTGTAGATACTGATACACCTCAGGGCTTTTCAAGTTGTTCATCGCTTCATTGTCAGAAGAACAGTCAGTGAAGTAGCTAAATATGCTAGTAGATGTCACTAAATATGCTAGTAGATGTAGCTAAATATGCTAGTAGATGTAGCTAAATATGCTAGAAGATGTAGCTAAGTATGCTAGTAGATGTAGCTAAATATGTTAGAAGATGTAGTTAAGTATGCTAGTAGATGTAGCTAAATATGCTAGTAGATGTAGCTAAATATGCTAGTAGATGTCACTAAATATGCTAGTAGATGTAGCTAAATATGCTAGTTAGGTTGCCACATTTCAGAAATTAAAATAAGGGGCGCCCACCATGACTCCGCTGGACTATGACCACAATGGGCCTGACACGTGGAGTGGGGTGCACCCAGCAGTGGTATGTTTTATTTTGTGCCAGTGTGTTTAGTAATGGGGTGATCAAGAAAGCAAGTAGTCATATTTAAAGCTTGAAATGCTTTATCGATAATGAACACATTCTTTTATAAAATGCAATTAATTAAATCTTAAATGAAATCTGTCTGTGATGAGTGTGTAACAATAAACGTTTAAAATACAGTATAAATTAAATAAATTGAGAATGTCAATTAACTTTTTAAGTGCATAACTATGGGGGCTCTCTTTGAACCATGGGGACATTTTTTAAGAGGAAGAAACAACAACAAAAAATTGTAAACTTATCTGCTTATTCAATAGGGCACAACTTTACTCTTTCCCTAAACAGTGTTAGGTATATCAGAAACTGTTACTCTTTTCCCAGGTGAACTTCTCGTTACTCTTTGCAGCACTGAGTAACGCCTTGTCTTTCAAAGCGCTGTTGTAAAACTCTGAACAGGACTGCTCAAAGTTGAGAGTGATCAGGAGCTCACTTTTCATGAGCTCCATCGAGCACCTGCTCTCCTGATGCATGATGTCAGACAGCCCAGTGAGCCACTGAAAACACTCAGTGACATATTTTACAATTTGACTTGTAACCATCTCCACTGGCGCTGTCCAGCCAAGGATTTGCCTCTTCTCACTCAAGTCTGTACCTTTGTGTTTTCACTTTTGAGGATGCGGTACAGCATGTCAAAGTCAAATACACCGAGGGCCAAAAAAACTAATTTGCTACAAGCCAAGGGCCGGACTGGTTCAATGTTTATTATAAGGGGGTGATATAACAACTTGTTTCTTCTTTCTGCACTTTTTTCATTCAATGTTTTATTTTTGATTAATTTGTTTTATTTCATCTCTTAAATGAATGAATTAAATAAAAACATTAAATAGCATTAGAGCTGCTAAGTTCTTGGCATAAATCAACACAGATATGTTCCTGCTTTTAGTATTTTACATTGTTTTATAATGTACATAGCTGTAGGTTTTGTTTTGTTTTTTAATACAGTTTTCTCATGATTTTTTAAAATTAATATGCTTTTTTTATGATTGTTTACTGTTGGCTGCAAGTATCAAGCTGTGAAATCCTTCATTTTCTACAGCTGATAGCTGTTGGTCATTAATTATGATGAAGTTTAAAAACTTCTCGGTGAACATTTGAGCTCCGGCTTCAGCGATGTGTTTTTTTTCGGTCAGCCACTCTCAGCCTGTCCCTCCTACGAGACGGTCAGACAGCGGGTTGGACTGGACGCAGCTGGCCGCGGTCGGTCTCCCTGTTTCGGTTCAGCGCAGACTGCTGAAGCCCGGAGCTCGACTGTCCAACGTAAAACTAACTTGACCGCGGTTTAATGTGGCGCTATGTCTCTGCAGACATTGAACGTTGCTGTCTTGTGGTGTTTAGTGTAAAATACTTCCACACAGCGACATGTTACGATAAAAAGTTAGCTATCTGTTAGCTAAGATGCTACTCACTCACTGAAATGGATTTCCTGAATGTAACATGAAGCGGTTCTTGTTACTCTGGGTTCATGAGACACGCCTCCGGATCGGATCTGCCCCACCCTACTACCCTTGCATTGTGGGGAATGTAGTTTTGGTGCGTGCAAAACACCACCGGGTGGCTGTGGACTGCGGGCCGTTTCTAATAATAATGAAATATCATCCAGGGCACCATAGATAATTAATTTGCGGGCCGGTACATTGACATATGTGTTCTAGAGCCTGTCTTGTGTGTGATTTCTCCTTCTGTCTGGCTCATGAGTTAGTGGGGACGCTGTCTGCTCTGTGGTACAGAGTCCTGATGACTCCTAACTTGTGCTCCAAAGGGTGATGGAAGTTGAACTATAAATAGTGGTCTGTATGGGTGGGTTTGCGGTACACCTACGTGTTCAACTGTCCCCCTCTTACAATGCTGTTATTGCTAGTATCACTCAGCCCCTTATGGATAGCAAACAACCCTCTGGGTGCTAACAATCCATCGTTAGGTCCTTCTTGATCATGTGAGCAGATGGTTTTGGCTGTCAGCAGCAAACTGGTTGATCCACTAAGAGAAGTTGCTATTTATAAGACTGAGCTGAATACAGCATCTCAGACTGAAGAAGTCTTTCAGAGGAAAGACTAAATGTTTCCACATTTTTTTTTGTTTGTTTGTTTTGCTTTGTTTTGTTTTTTGAATGTCCAGAGGACCAGACTTAACTTTTTTAGATTGCTCTACCTGTACTATTGAGCATGCATCAGGATGATATCACAAGAACTTTACTGTGAACATTTTTAGTTGTAAAGCTGATTACAGCTTTTACCCTGAAAACATTTTGCAGCAGTAGAAAAAAGTAACGTGGCTTTTTGCACATGCTTTTTTTTATTGCCTTTCTTATGCAGCACAATTACACAGGTAGTTTTCACATTATCATAGTTCTTTTGTTAAAATATGTCAATCTCATTTGGATACAAATAGTGTATGTGTATTCAGCTAAAATGACGTGAATCGTCACATCTGCACATCTTAATAAGAGCTGAAATACATTTTTACACAGTTATAAAATGACTATAACCATTATAGTTTACTTTGATGCTCTGATAACAGAATCTTGTCCTCGCCAAGTGTTGTAGGTACAATAACTGGGGGTGATTTTTTTTTTTTTTTTGTGGGAAAGTGCTGAATTGTTCAGGTGTCACTTTAAAAGCCATGTTCTCAATTTATGCGCTAGTCAAGTGTGAGGACACAACGTCATTCTCTGAAAGAGTGAAAATAGGTTCCTGAGCTTTAACATTACAACTGGAAACATTCAAAAAGTGTGAAAACAACTTTGTGGTGCAGCATAGATTGTTATGATCTGATTATGGAAAACGCAAAGAGCACAGAAACACATGTAAAAGATGTAACACACATTACCCATTTACTAGTTTTGAATAAAATCATTACAGATGTGAAGAAGTTTGAGGAAGAAAAAGAAACAGTTGTGTAATACAATGAATAAATAAATAAATAAACAACAACCTGGTTGAATATGTTGCCTTTTTGTTATGCTGCCTAATTGCCTTTTTTTTGTCACACAGACTGGCATACAGTGACACAGAAATATTAATGGGAAAATATTTACCACAGTGTGATCTGTTATTGCTAACATCCATCCATTATATTTACCTGCGTCTTCCCTTTCAGGTCACAGAGGAAACCAGAGTACCCAGAAAAACCCACGCACGCATGGAGAGAACATGCAAACTCCACCAAGAAAAGCTCCCAGACCGGGATTTGAACCAGGGCAACCTGCTTGCTGAGAGGCAGCAGCTCTACCAGTTGCACCACCATGCTGCCCATGTTATGGCGAACAGTAAACTTTTTTTAAACTTTATTGAACTATTGAACATACAGACCAAAGGAATACAAGAACAAAATAACAAATGACAATCTCAACTTACAATGATGCATATAAACATGTAAAAGTATATTCTGTCATATCACCTAAGGTCCACATACTGTATGCTTAAACAAATTAACATATTAACCATCATAAATTTAAGTTTAGGTAATATTACTATCAGAGGATTTGCAAATCTAACAGTAAACTGTTCATCTGTAAGAATTATCAATACAAATAAAAAAATAACCATCTATGCTTAATATTAGGGCTCAAACACTTAGAGATAAGGAGACTGCAGAACCACCACTGAACTACTGCAGCCCCTATAAACTGTGATATGGTAACCTCCTTATTTTAGCGAGGTCTTTAACATTTCTCCTACATACTGAAACAATTAGGTAGTAATGTTGGCTGACTGAGTTTAAATCAATTATCCAGTCATTTTTTATTGTTTTTGTATATCAAAGTTATACAAAAGTCTGAACTTGTAAATCCTGGGAACAACTAAACCTTTACTCTAAAAGCAGAAATATAAAGACTGATAATAAAAATAAAATAGATATTTAATGTAGGCTGGAGCACAACAGCTTAGTGGTTAGCACTGTTGCCTCATAGCAAGAAGGTCCTGGGTTCAATCCCCGGTTTGGACCTGGGGTCTTTCTGTGCAGAGTTCTCCTTGTATTGGAGTGGGTTTTCTCCATGTTCTCTGGTTTTCACAGTCCAAAACATGCATGTTAGGTAGGCTGCCTTCACATTCTAGCCCCCCTTACAAAAAATATGTGATCTCAATGGAATTTGCCTGGATAAATAAAGGTTATTAAAATAACCAAAGTGTAACCATTAGGAACTCTATAGGTGATAGGCTCTTCAAAACATTTATAAGCTTCACAAGAAGCCAGTGTAGGGAGGTTAACACTGGCAAAATGTGACCATTCCAAGCAGAATTAGTCAAACTGCAAAGGCAGTATAGTTGAATTAGTTGTAAGACTTTTATAAAAGTTATTGGACCCTCAGCTAGAATAACACAACAGTAGGTCATCCATCCTAGGCTTTCAGTTTTATTTTGGGTCAGGATGCTTGTCATACTAAAAACAATATGTGGTAATTGGTTTCCATCATCATGTTTTTCAAATATTGTAACACTTTTTTGGGAAACATTGTTTCACATTAATAACTAAATTGTCCCTATTGTCCTTAGGTATTTGTCTCGATTGTCTTTCTGTGTCTCTGTGACGGACTGGAGACCTGTCCAGGGTGTCCTCTGCCTTTTGCGCAGTGATTGCTGGATAATGTGCACCAGTGACCCACGTGACCCAAAAAAGAAAGAAGTGGGTAAAGATAATGGATGGACGGATGGTTTCACATTAGTTGTGTCTGAGTCTATCTTTTTCAAAGGTACAATACTTTAACACAGGAAAAAGTTCCTGGAAGCTTATACATAACTTTGGACTATATTTGGACAATCTTACCTGAGCTCTGAGTCATCACTAAGAATAGTGACCGACTGATGCACATTGAACGGATTCTTAAGGACAAACTCCATGTATTCAGCAGAGCCCAGGCTGGCATAGAGGAGGTGCTGTGTGGTGATGGCTTGGCTCAGCATATTGGTGATTTCCTCTGCCTTGCTGTTTGCTTTGCTGAATCTGGCTTGATGTTCTCTGGTCAACTGGACTTCCACTGTGTGACCCTAACACCAACATACAATGTCATAAGCTGAGAAATGCACACATTGTAAAATCATCACTCAAAAGGTCCTCACTGTAAACCCCATCACAGCTTTTGAACAACTTTGTTTGGGTTTGATCAAGGGCACAGTTTTCTTGAGCTGCAGCAGATCTTTGCTTCCAGTGATGCATGTTCAGTTAATGAGCTTGTAGAGTAAAATGTCATCATAACTGATGGAAACAATAACCAAACTGGAGACAGTAAAGCTCTGTTTGTAGTAAATCATAATTTTCTCCATGACCTTTTGGTGACTATTTCAAGGCATACATTAACACATGGCTGCCTCTCCTCTGATCGCACACTTTAGTTGGAAAATGCTGTAGTTTGAATGATTGTTTTGGAAGCGGTCAGGTTTTTTGCAACCGATTTTTCATTTCAGTCAAGTGCTGTGATCAAGAAAATGACCTTTTCAAAACCTTTAAAACCAGCATTTCTTTCAACTACATTTAATGGAAACAAAGTTTAAATCAACTTGGCAACACTCACAACAAGTGTTTTGGCATTATTCGTACTAGGCTTTCTTAAACTGTCACAAAGAGTTTGTGACGTCAATGTTTAAAACAAGTGTGTTTTATTATACTAATGCAAAAATGTCACAAATATATTTACAAGTGCACATGAATGAACATATTTAAATTCTAAAGTTCTTTAACAATAAGTTGGACTAAAATTCTCATATCATTATAAATGTAATAACGAACAAAACGATACTTGGCATTTATTGAAAAACCTTAAATATGAAGTAAAAAATAGGGCAAAAATTAGGTAGAAAAATGTATATTAGTGAGAAAAAGAGCAAGTAGGCTCAGTCATACAGGTAAATAAATCATAACAAAAACTAAAGAAAAAAGAAGCTTAATTGATTTTTAGAGATACACAACAGTCTTGTTTCTCAGGGAGCAGTTCTATCCCATTGGCTGTTACACAGCGGTGGAACAAGTTGAACACTGGTCTTTGCAGAAGAAAAGCATGTTGTAAAATATCTATGACACATGAGCACCTCTGTCAAAATGGCATTTAGCATGTGGCCCAAAGGTGAGAGAGCAAGGCTCTTTGACAAAGAAGAACAATTATTACATGTGTGTGCAGTGCAGGTGGTTAAAGGGCACATTACCTTGAAGGGCACATTACCTGGAGAATTTTAACAGTGGTGGGTTTTCTCTAGACACTTTGAACATTTGGGACTGAGAAAGTCAACTGTTCGATGGTGAAGTCTTTCTTGGAAGAAAACTCACAAGCTCCTACAATTTAAACAAAATTTACAGTTCACCAACAAAAAAAGGTTAAATCATGTCATCTGGACCAGTTTAAATGGCAAGTTTGCCATCTGGCCTAAAACATTTGATTGTTGTACACGATGATTGAGTGTTTTGGATGGGTGTGTTTTGCATGTGTTAAAAGCCTGCTTCTGGGATTCCAACAGGAGGTTGGCTTGAAACACAGCAGTGAAGGCCACCTATGGGACAGATCTGGCTGGCAGGCCATAGACCAGGGGTCACCAACCTTTTTGAGACTGAGAGCTACTTCAGTGGGACCGAGAGACACGAAGGGCACTTGTTTG
>JARVGV010000280.1:30924656-30935789 GCA_031762435.1 Hypsolebias longignatus | reverse complement strand
ATATATAAACAGTGCCTTTTATATCGGTGAGTTATTTCGATGGAATGGCCAATGGCCAATTTGTGACTTTATTGCTAATATCGACCAATACCAATACCATGCCGACAATATTGTGCATCCCTAATTGAGACGTAAAAATCATCGTCATGGCAGGAGTTGATGACAATGATTGTTCTTAGAGTTAAAGAGCAGCAGTCAAAACTTCCTTTAGTTTGTTGCACCTCAATTCCTGACAGTCACACACACACAGAGTGGAAATGTTGAGCTGTGAAGTTATTTTAGTTTGACTGTGGAGCGTCGCAGCTGTAAATATACTCAGAATTAACAGCAGACGCTCACTGAAGAGACACTTTGTTTTACACGAGTGTCAAACAAATGCTCTTTGAAATCTCTAGTTTTTAAACAGTACTTCTAAAGTACTGTTGTTATTGAGCTCACTACATGAGTCACCTCAATAGTTTGCATGTTTTAGTTTTGATAAATGCATATTATTTAAATAGGCATATTTTACTAAAAATGAAGTGTGTTAGGAGTGGATTTCATAGTTACAGATGGGAAAGCAGTGATGTTAATTAGAAAAGCAGGTAAAATAATGATTGAAAAAAAAAAAAAAGATCCTGGGACAATGCGTTCCCGTTTCGTCAGACAATTACCGGCGTAAGGACAGGAAGGGGAGGAGCTTAGTGAGGAAAGTCTCAGCTCATTCCTCTGTGGTGGGTAGGGGTTCAGGGGAAGAAGGAGGAGAGATAAATTGAGAATGAAGCAACAAGTAAGACAAAAAAGTGATGAAACTGTGACAGGAATATTTCAGACACAAGGAGTATCACACCACATAATGCTGATAATAACACAATAATGACAAGAAGAAGGAAAACACTAAATGGAGGTGCAGATGAAGCAGAGATGTTTGCTTACCTCTAAATTTGTCCTTGCTTTCTTCAGAACATCACGAGTCCTTGATACTGATAAAATAAATAAATGAATAAATAAATAAAAAGGAGGGTTTGTTAGTGTTGCCACAGGACAGAGAAAACAATACTTTAAATGCTTATGTGAAAGCTGCAGACACATGTATTTAACTTGAATTATAATAAATCCTTGTTTCTGTCAAACTCTGGTTTAGAATTCATTTTCTCTGTCGTAATGTGTTGAAAATGCTCCATTTAAACTACCGTCTTTTCCCGCGCATAAGTCGCAGTTTTTTGCATAGATTTGTCAGTCATGCGACTTATCATGCGAAGCAACTTCTTTACTTCCCCCCCCCATGTTCATAATGCAATTTTTGACTGATGCTTTAAATTTCAAAGAACTGGAACAGCGAGTCCTCCTGTGCTCACTCGCTTCACTCAGTTGGTGCAGGTGGAGGAACACCGGAAAGTTCGTGGCGCCAGCCATAATGGATGGATGGATGGATGGCGTTGCGCCGTCCAGGCAAAATGAAGCTGTTTTGACCATTAAATAAATGCATTATAAATGTGACTTATATGCCAAAGCGACTTATATATGATTTTTTTTTTTCTTTCATGACTTTTTTTTTGACTGATGCAACTTATACTCTGGAAAATACGGTACATATTTTTTAGTCTTTGGTTTTACTCACTTCCTCTCAAAATTCACATAATCACTCACACTGGCTGACTATGAAGTGCTCCATGCTCTCCTTGGTGCGACTGGTGTTCCTCAGTCTTTGAACTGTCCCCCTGAGAACCTCTTCTTGCTCCGAGATTTGCAGTTTGAGGGATAAAATCTCCTCCTGCATGCACTGCTCCTAGAAACGCACACACAACGAGTAGATTTGCTCATTGTTTTGTTTTTTGGGCCAACATGTCTGAAACTTTAAAGGAGTGAAAACGTATAATGTGGCCTCTTTCAAACCTTCTTGAGGTTTTGGGTGGGGGGCTCAGTGCTTGGAAGAGCTGCTCTCCAGAACATCTTCAGTAGAGCTGCTGCCTCCTCCAAGATCTGTCTCAGAGTTTTGGTGTTGAACTGAAGGCTCTTCACACATCCATAGTCCAGAACCTAGGAGCAGATCTAAATTATATATACTGTATATGTATATTTTTTCCATATAAATATTTCTCACAGCTTGGATTTTGGAAACAAACCAGTTCTCTGCTTTCTTTCTCTTTGCCCTCCAGCAGCGGTGGACCAAGGTAGGCCTGCAGGGTGGTCTCCATGCGCTGGACAAGACTTCGGCCCTCCAGGACTTGCTGCTGCAGAGCGCTGAAGTCGTCTACATGGCCAATAGCATGGCGACCGTTACGGTTCGCAAACGATCCGTCTGGTGCCTCCCCCTCCAGTTCAGAGTGTGGGTCAAGAGGGTCTGTGCAAGATAAAGCAGAACTGTTACAAATTTGGGAAAGACGTGGCATAAAGATTTATTGATTTTTTTTTCACATGATACAGAATTAGTCAAGTTTAGAATTTATGCAATGGCATGCAGATTAAAAAATAAAGGAAAACCCACATTGCAAAACAGAACGTAGCGTAAAATGCAAATAAAAGCAAAATGCTATGATTTGCAAACTTATAAACCCATATTTTATTCACAGTGGGACATAGTAAACATGTAGAATGTTCAAACTGAGAAATAGTAGTTTTAAACAAAAAAAGGGTCATTTTGAATTTTATGGCCACAAGGTATCTAAAAAAAGTTGGAACAACTGTTTAACAACAGTCTGAGGAGAATGTTGTCCTGTTCCCGCCTCATGTAGGATTCAGGTTGTTCTGCGGTGTCACGTCTTCTTTTCTACATTTTTTAACTTGATCATGTTATAAAACTTGACTGCATTATCGGTGCGTTACTAGATGTGGAAGCTGCTCAAGCCACAAGCACTAATGTACCCCCATACCATCAGAGAGGCCGGTTTTTGAATTGTGTGTCAATCATTTTTGAAAACGATTTATAAAAGTGTTTCTGAGTCCGTGCAGAGATGTCCAGAACAGAATTAGCTTTTTATTATTTTTTTAAATTTTATTTTTAATGCAGAGCTGCCCGAGGCCCCAAAGTCCACAAACATCTACTTTTGACTATGTAATTTGAGCTCAGAGGTCGGTCCAAATTCTTGAATTGTTTTTATTAATATTATGAACTTTAGACGATGGGATATTCAAAGTCTTCCCAATTTTCTGGTGAATAAATTGTTCCATTATGTTTAGACATCGTTGTTCTCAAACTGGTAAACCAGAAAGATTCAGCCTCTCTAAAATGCTCTTCTGACCTGTTACCAATTAACAACAACAAATAAACTGTTTATTACTAATACCACTTACTTGCATAACTTTTTTGTTATTGCTGTCGCCACTTTTTTGAGCTGTGTTGCTGCCGTTAAATACAAAACCACCTGAATTCATCATAAACATTTTACCATTTATAATCATTTATTATGTTTACTGTGCACCACTGTGAATAAAATATGCATTTATGAGATTTGCAAACCATTGAATTCAGTTAGTGAAATAAATTTTACAAACCGTAACAAGTGTTTTGGAATTAGGGTTGCATTATTACTGCAAAGCAGTTTAGTTTATTTATAATAAACTAAAAATATCAATATGTAAGTGCTGCATTAAAGCTGCAGCTACTCCACACCATTTGCAGTGCTATGGCTGTCATCCAGGTCTGAGTAGGGGGGGCCAGGAGATCCACAGTTAAATAGACCAATGTCCCTGACTGGTGGAGAAGGAGCAGGGTCTGCGGAGCACACACACACACACACACACACACACACACACACACACACACACACACACACACACATCACACACACAAACCAGCAGCACATAGAGCCTCTCAAACATGTTGCAGTGCGGTGCGTTGTGTTCATAAAGCTCTGTCGCACCGTGCAGCAGCTGCCGTCTGTAGAAGTTTTCTCTCTGAGGACTGGCGGTGAGGGCGGACAGAGATGGAGTCCGTGGAGACCCAACGCCCAGCTTCTGTTCCAGCTGCTTGTGGAGATCCAGCTGTTTGAGGGCGCTGTTTTCCTGTACGCTGCTTTGCAGCTGCGCTCGCAGACTCCTCACCTCCCCCAGCAGCTCCCCCAGCTCTACCGGAAGACCCGTCACCTCACACAGGTACCCTGGAGAGGACATACAGTCATTTGCATGTCCTCTTGTCCACTGTTTCTGGGATTAATCGTTTAGTCACATTTGTTGGAAAATGTTTGGTTGTTGACTAATAAGATTTGAGAAGTGCCCCTAAAGATTCTGCATGAATGCTACTCTGTCAGTATAATCTCCAGGTATCGTCCAAATGTAGACCCAGTGTTTCTCTCTGCTGCAGCTCTTTTTTGGGTCTGTCCTTATACTCACTTGTTCTGGAAAGATACCTTCTTCTTTGTGAACAGAAAGTTTGAAATGGACCAACTGTTTCACACTAAAACCATAATGTTTGGTTTCTTCTGTTTGAATAGTCCAGAAAGAAAGTTTTTGTTGTAAACTTAATACATGTACTAATATTAGCCAAATTTCATATCCACGCACAGCTGTAAATTGTACATGCTAAAACCCAGATTTACAGTTTTTATTACCTATACAGGTAGTCCCCGAGTTACGAACGAGTTCCGTTCCTACGCCCCGTCTAACCCGATTTTGCCATAAGTCGGAGCGCTACCCACGTGGCGGCCGTAACTCCGGATTTTCGCCGTAAGTTGGAAAAAGAACGGTAAACGTCGTTTTAAACACGTTTTTTTCAATGTAACACAACAAGAGCATACTTAGAACGCCGTTTTGCCTCAAAAAAATCGAAAAAACATAAAATGCTGCATAAAAAAGTCAACGTGAAGTGTGATGATGTCACTGGGGGCGGCGCCGTAAGTCAGAAATGCCGTAAGTCGATGGCGCCGTAAGTTGGGGACTGCCTGTACCACTATCCAATCTCATGGCCTTTTACCTTTTACTAACTAAAAAAGTATTCTGATAAAGAATAAGATGTCGTGCTCTTGTAGCAGCAGCAACGTGCACTCTGTCCATCTTTCAGACGACTGTATGAACACAGTCTCACTGTGTCCCAGTACAATGATAATTAAACTTATTCTGATTCTGAAGACAGATTGCAGTGTTTGACAGAAAAACATTAATTTCTCTCGCCTGTGTTTTGTTCCACAGGGTCTTCCCAACCTGCTGGAGTTGAAAATGTCTCACGAGTACATCAGCTACCTCCACACACGGACCTTCACAGGGCTGAAAAAGCTGCTGCGGCTGGACCTATCCAACTGTAACCTCTTCAGCATCCCTGACCGCATCTTTATAGAGCAGACAGCACTGAAGGAGCTGTTTTGCTTCCAGAACAACTTCAGGAGGATCCCTGGGGCCATCAGAGCCATGGAGAACCTGACTCACATCTACCTGGAGAGGAACAAGATAGAGGCGGTGGCCTACAACTCCCTGCTGGGCCTGACGAGTCTCAGGTGAGTCCAGGCTGAACGCAGCATGAACAGGTCACCTTCAGGTCCTAATGTGAGCTGAATAACCAACAGTCCAATGACTGAAGTGAACATGTCTTTTTTTATTTTCTTCACATTTAATTCCAGTGCTTTACAGAGAGGGGCTTGCTGAGAGGAAAAACGTAATACAGTTTAGAGAATTTGTTCATTTAAATTATTCCAGTAAAACTTTTACCAGAAGAAACTATTCTAACATCTGGCTGCTGATCAGTGGTGTCCATCAGTGAGAACCTCTGTTTACTGCACTGTTTCTACTGGACACACGTACATCTGCTTTGTGTGGGTGGAGTTTTACAGTAATTCATGCACAATCTGTGGGACAAAACTCAAGGCAAGCACACCCGCTGTCAGAGTTCAGTAATCGATCTATTGTTTCCAGTTCCTGAAGTAATGTCATGCAGACTATGTCAGCTGCAGAGCACAATGTCTTCAGAGGACTGGGAAGTGAGACATGAAGAGTGTTTTCCTAACAAGCAAACAGGCAACACAGAGTGTTTAAAAGAGTTGTTTAAAAGAAGAAAAAAAAAGATTAAATAAACTTCTTGCATTTATCCAACAAAGTTCAGTCAGGTCCTCTGGAGGGTTTCTTTTTGTTGAAACGTTTCATCTTTCATCCAAAGGACTTCATCAGTCCACAAGTCCTTGCCACAAGCAGCACACTTACATAGTGGACCAACCAGTTTGCTGGTGATAAGATGGTTTTTGGTGCCCTCCCTCTTCCCCATCGACTCCTCTGAGGCATCCATAGCCAAAGTGGTTCAAAACACTGAAGTTCATGCTCAATAATCCAGGTAAAAAAAAAAATCTAATAAAGTTCAGTCAGGTCACCGGGCCCAGAAACCATCATCACCAGCAAACTGGTTGGTCCACTATGTAAGTGTGCTGCTTGTGAAACTGTGTTTGTTGTGGCTCCTTGAACTGATGAAGTCCTTTGGATGAAGAATGAAACGTCTCAACAAAAAAATAAGAAACCGCCCTGATGACCTGACTGAACTTTGTTGGATTTTTTTTTAACCTGGATTATTGAGCATGAACTTTAATGTTCTTGCATTTAGTTTTTTCCCAAAAAGTTTATTTCTTATATGTCGATCAAAAGAAACATTTCAAAAACAGCTAATCTTCACATAATTGATACATTTTTAGCTTCTTTTATTAAAACAGAGGTTTATTTTTATTGCTAAACTGTTACGTTGTGACATTAATATACTCTCAACGACTGTCAGCGTTAAGTGCATGTGTGTTTTAAACTTATGGGATTTTAGGTGAAATTGTTTGTTTCTATGACAAATATTCATTTCATGTTTTTAGGAGAGAGCAAAGCACTGCCACTCCATAACAGATGTCTTTGATTACTGAACAGTTACTGGTGTCACTGAAATACTCCCAAAGACCAACACCAGCTTTGCTTAAATGAGATTCCACCTCTCTGTCTAACTCAGGTACCTGAACCTCCAGGAGAACCACATTAACGTGATCCATGATAACTCCTTCCAGGACCTTGTGCGCCTGGAGAACTTCTACGTCAACGACAACCTGCTGTCTGATCTGCCCAAACTCGCCTTCAGAGGCCTCAGTCGCCTCAAAATGCTCAACCTCGGGGGCAACCAGTTGACCAACGTGTCCAAGACCTGGTTCAGTGACCTGGTTGAGCTGGAGGTCCTGTACCTGGACAGGAATCAGCTGCTGAGCATCGAGGAGGGCACCTTTGAGAACCTCACCAGCCTGATGACGCTCCACCTGAATAGCAACAACCTGACCTCGCTGCCCCTCAGCGTGTTCCAGCCCGTCTATTTTCTGGGTCACCTGTACCTCTTCAAAAACCCCTGGGAGTGCAGCTGCTCCCTGGAGTGGCTGAAGCAGTGGATGGAAAACTACAAACTGGTGCGGGACATTCCTTGCGCCTCGCCTTCCTCTGTTGCCGGATTGGACCTGAGCCAGGTGGTGTTCGCCAACATGAACGGCACATGCGTGGACCCTGCAGATCTGAACCTAACCACGGTCTCCTCAGAGCCAGTCTTGACCACAGAGAACCGTTTCAACAGTCTCATTTCCAAGCTGCTCCAGCAGGAGCTCAGAGAGGAGCTGGGGAACGGGACGGAGAGCCTCCGCAACAGGACCCTGGTGGAGGCAGAGGAGGGGCAGCTCTCTGCGGGGGCTGGGGGTCATCAGGCCTGGGCCAGCCAATCCCTGCTCTGCTTCACTGCCATGTGGTTCATATCTGGTTTATTTGGCCTGTCAGAAACTAACGCCTGTGTTTTCTGCATGAGAGCTGTGACAAATATCCATCATGGAGCAGATGTTCTTTAAGTGCAGACGAGACAATTGGTGATTTTATTTTTCCACAGAAGTCTAAGGAAAGATTTCACTTGTGTGAGTTTGTGCAGCCAAAAACAGATGGTCCTAAAGTTAGAAGAATGATGTAGTTATCTCCCACCGCCACAAAAGGAGGCAGATGATTATGTTTTTGTCTGTCTGCAGGTTAGCAAAACATCATATATAACGACCAGTCATTTGTGCCCTAATGATTGATTGTTCGTTAGTGCCCTAATGATATTTTGTTTGTTAGTACCCTAACAATCAATTGTTCGTTAGTACCCTAATGATCAATTGTTTGTTAGTGCCCTAACGGCCAGTCATTACGGCACTAACGACTGATCATTAGTGCCCTAATGACTGATCATTAGTGCCCTAATGATCTATTGTTCATTAGTACCCTAACGATTGATTGTTTGTTAGTGCCCTAACAATCTATTGTTCGTTAGTACCCTAATGATCAATTGTTTGTTAGTGCCCTAACAGCCAGTCATTAGGGCACTAACGACTGATCACTAGTGCCCTAATGACTGATTGTTAGTACCCTAATGATCGATTGTTTGTTAGTGCCCTAATGACCAGTCAAATTGATTGTTCATTAGTGCCCTAATGATTGATTGTTCATTAGTGCCCTAATGACCAGTCATTAGTGCCCTAATGATTGATTGTTCATTAGGGCCCTAATGACCAGTCATTAGGGCCCTAATGATTGATTGTTCATTAGTGCCCTAATGACCAGTCATTAGGGCCCTAATGATTGATTGTTCATTAGTGCCCTAATGATCGGTCACTTACGATCAGGGCACTCAGGGTACTAATGATCAGTTGTTAGGCTAATGGTCCTCCTTTATCATGTGAACAGCTAGTTTTGGATGTCAACAACAAACTGGCTGATCCACTATTAGAAGGGGATATTCATAAGACTGAGTTTAGTGCAACTCATCAGACTGACAAAAGTCTTTTGGACAAAAAAAACAAAATGTTTCAAAATTTTTTTGATCCGTCCAAAGAACCTGACAACTTTATTAGATCCGTATTTGAAGTCAACTCTTTTTCTCAGCACACCTCACAAACCAATGGCGAGCTTTCATAGAAACTAAGGGAATAATCATATACAGGCAGTCCCCGACTTACGGCGCCAATGACTTATGGCATTTCGGACTTAAGGCGCCGCTCCCAGTGACGTCATCACACCTCACGTTGTCTTTTTTATGCAGCATTTTATGGGTTTTTTTTCTCTCGATTTTTTTGAGGGTATTTTGTTAGGTAACTGCTAGGAAACACATAAAAACGGCGTTCTAAGTATGCTGTTGTTGTGTTACATTGAAAAAAAAAAACGTGTTTAAAACGACGTTTACAGCCACCACTTGGGTAGCGCTCTGAGTTACGGCTGAAAATCCGGAGTTACGGCTGCCACGTGGGTTGAGCTCCGACTTACGGCAAATCGAGTTACGAACGGACCGTAGGAACGGATTTCGTTCGTAACTCGAGGACTGCCTGTATACAGCTACAGCTGACGTTTGGAGCCAACCCACTCAAAGACAACCACAACAGCCAACTGACCCTAGAAAACACAAACATGTCTAATTCAGTCAATTTGCAGATATTAAGTAAGACTTTGATGTCGCAGTATCTCAAAACGTATAATGCTAGCATTACTATTATGTTGAACTTTTATTTGTCATTAGGCAAAACAAAAATGGCAATAACTTAGTTTTACCGATACTAAGCTACAATTAGGTGTGGTAGTAGCTGAGAGTCATTCACAACAGATACTCTTAACATGACATCTCAAGGTACTGCATGAGACTGCACACATTTTTTCAAGTTTTGACCTAAGCGGCTACATCTTTATCATTTCTCATCAAACACGATGATCTAAAACTCTGACATGAAAGGAGACTGGTGATATGTATTAATTCAAGGAATGCTAGGCCTTTAAGTGTATTATCCATTTAGATGAGCTGTTTCACAAACAAATCTATAAACATGCCAAATCTTTATGGTTGTAGGATTATTTATACGACAGATGGATGTAAACATACCTATGGACATCCCTTTTGTTTTTGCATTACTCTCATTTTCAACTAACTTATGTGGTCTTTACATTACATGCTGTATGAGTGTTTTTTTGGTAAGCTCACACATCTGTGTCTCTAGCTAGAGGAGATAAGAGCTCCTGCAGTTCTCCCCTGAACAGATGTCCTCTCGCTAACTGCCCTTCTTTCTGCTGTAAATGTTCCTGCAGCTTTTCCAGAAATGCATTAATCTTCGTATCGCATGCAGCTCCATGTCGCTGCTGCTACAGTCTGATGGATGGATCTTACCAGTCTTCTTGCCTGCAATGAATGAACTGATTTGTAACTAATAACGTGTACCTGCACGTGTCAGGATGTAGACTGAGACAGGAAACACATCTATAGGATTACTTAGCATACTATGATGTTTGTATAGCCTGGCGTTCTGCATTGTGTGAGCCACACTTTTTAAAGAAAGGTTTGAAATTTTTTTTCTTTTTATTCTGGTGAATCAATTTTAGTGGTCAGTCTTCACTGCTTTTTTCAGACACTCTGCCATGTCATAGCATATATTTTTCTAAATAAAAAGACTACTGTTGAACCTGTGACGTGCCAGCTCACTGACTTCTTTCAGCCTCGGGCGAGGAGTTGACCCGTTTTAGAGGCGCACTCCAGTTAATCTGCCGGCTGGCCTGTTGGCCCATTAATGTGGGATTAGGCTGGGATTTAGACAACCTGGAGAGGGTTCGGGGAAGCTCCACCTCATCGCTCTGGTTTATTGTCGCTCTCATGCAGCTGCTTTTATCTAGCACTACCGCTGAGATGTAACGGAGAACGTTTATATCGGTCATAGAGATGTGTTATGGGACATGAAAACTTCAGAATTTACAGCTGATGTGTCCTCAGGTGTTAAAAATTCTCTGGTCGGTTGTGGTGAAGAAGGAGCTGAGCCAAAAAACAAAACTCTTGATTTACTGGTCCATCGACATTACAGCCCTCACCTATAGTCATGACGCATGAGGAAGTAGATCATGACTGAATGGCATTGAATACTAGGAGCTGAAATGAGCTTCCTAGAGTGGCCAGGCTCACATTAGAGATCAGATGAGGAGCTCTGTTCTCTGGGGCGGAGCTCAACACAGAGCCCCTGGTCTTTTGAATCAAAAGGAATCACACGAGATGGTTTTGCCTCCTTCTGATTGTTTTCCAGAAATAACCCACCTCAACCCATCCATCATCTTCACCTGCTTCTTCATTTTCAGGTCGCAGGTATCCAGGTATCCAAGATGGCTGCGCCTAGAGAGGTTGCAGCTTCACGGGCTCCCGGTTCATTCGTAGCTTTTAGTAGTTTTGAGATT
>JARVGV010000280.1:30577908-30597904 GCA_031762435.1 Hypsolebias longignatus | reverse complement strand
CTCCCATAGTGGACCAACCAGTTTGCTGGTGATAAGAGTTTCTGGGGGCCGCCCTCTCCCGTGTCGACTCCTCCCAGGCACCCACAGCCAATGTGGTTCAAGACATCAAGGGGACTATGGGAGTGTGCTGCTTGTGGGTGAACACGTTTGTTTGTGGCTCCTCAGATTTATGAAGTCCTTCAGATAACCAGCAACAAAAAATAAATAAATAAATAAATAAAAAAGAAACCGTTCAGGTGACTTGACTGAACGTTGTTGGGACAGAAATGTTTGTTTTTTTAACTTTGTAACAAGACTCAACATTGAAGCTTTAAGTTTGAAAATCAGATTTGATTGAAAACAGGAATTTGTGGTACGTCGACAAAGAATTTAGACTTCACAGTTTAAACTGACATTTATTGCTCATTTATGGTTGAAATGTGAATAATGCTTCTCAAATTTATGGTAGATTATCAGACTAAAATGCCACTTTAGTATCAGATTTTCTCAGAGCACTACTCTAATTCCAGCCTAAAGATGACTTATACCCAATTGAAAAATGTATCCACACATTTATTAACAGGCTTAACATTTTTTACATGTTAAAGAAACATTCTTACCGGTAATACATACTGACTACTGATTGATAAATATAAAAAGTCTGTTGTATTTGAGTAAAATTATTGTAATGGCTTCATATAAACAGTTATTTTGCATACAGTAGGTACCTATGGCAGAAGTTAATGAGCACAAGGTAAACAGATCAACACAAACTATTTTCTTTAAAAGTGAAGGTATCTGGCAAGTGGCAAATGAAATCAGACTACAGTATTCGTAATACACAACTTTTTGTTTGTAATACAAATTTTAATTAAAATAGTTGTTTAGACATAAGCTTTCTTTTTTTTTTTTTTTTTTTTTTGGTTACTTTTTTAAATACCATTTGATTTTCACTTGCTTTTCTCAATTTGTATGCATCCTTTATGATTGTCTTTTGTTGTCCACTGTTATCATTCTTTGTTAAAACCAGGTCTCTTGTAAATGAGTCCCTGAGGCTCAATGGAATTAACCTGTAGAAATAAAGGTTGAATGAACTGTAGTGTAAATTTACCTGTACAGGGTAACTACAGTTAGCCGTACAGGGTAACAAACATTAGCCGTAGCTACAGGTTAACGACTGTTAACGACACAGAGTAACTACCGTTGGCCATACATGTAACTATCACATGGTAACTACTGTTAGCCACACGGGGTAACTACCGTTGGACATACAGTGTAACTGTCATTAGCAGTACAGGGTAACAACAACCGTTAGCTGTACAGGTTTTCATCAACACATGGTGTTCCTAGCGACTGATCAGACAGATAAAAACTACGGTAATTTGATTTTTTTTTTAAAGTTAATCTGTCATGACGTTCCTGAGGTTCCTCTCACTTTCAGGACAAATGTGTGACTTTGACTCTTTAAGGTTTTTAAAATGACAAATTTTTTTTTTTTTTTTTAAACCTGTAAATACAGCCTTTCATTTGATCAAATGAATGATAAGTAATTTTCATTATCTTTCATTATTTATCAGGATGAAAATAATTTAAAGCTCTTAAAATATATATTTTTAATCTTATTAAATTAAATCTGTAAGATATAAAGAAAAAACATATTATGTTGAGATTAAAAAATTAGATAACCCTGTCGTGAAGATGTTTGTTTTCAGATTATAAATAAATTAATTATCTCAAGATAAACAGATGAATTATCTCTGGTAAACAGGATAATGTAAACATTAAAACAAACAAATATGTCCTCTCCTGGCTTCCGTATCAAATGTCAAAAACACACAAGTGTGTCTAAAATGAGACGCTGAGTCATCATAAAACTGATGTTCTAAATGTTCTCCGTCTGATGTTCCACACGCAAACTTAATCCAGATTTTCAAATAATCTGCACTGTTAGCATGAACTCATCAAGTTAACACAACTTCATCTGTCACGCGCCACCATCAATAATCCTGAACCAAAGGAACCGGGTCGGCCTTACAGCAGAACACGGCTCACTGAGGGTTCTCCGTGTTGTTCAGATCTTTGGCAGGCGTTCTAAGTCCAGGTTCTCTTGTTCTCTGTTCTGGTTTCCTCCTGACAGGTAAAGTCTCTGCGGCGACGTTTTTGTTTCACGTTCCGCCTCAGCTGCAGGGTTCTCGACTAAAAATGAAACAGAACATCCAGAAACAAATTTGGTTCTGTTTTAAAGCAGCAGAACCCTGAGCTGTCAGAACATCAGAACCCACCAAACAGAGAACAGAAAGTTCTGCTGAAGAGAACACATCATGATTTCAGAACCGACTGTGGAACGTCAGCTGTTTATTAAATCAGAACCGGTTCTGTTTCAACAACAGTTTTATACTTTCACTGAGTTTTTTTTTATTTATTTATAGTTTTTATGATTTTAATCTAAAATAATCTGAAATATATTTAATAAAAAATCTTTTTGTTATATCCATGGATTATTTCTTTTCACAATAAAAGTTTGTTAAAAATGACAAATGTTCAGTAACAATCAATAAAAATTAGAAATGTTGTCAAATTTAATTGACGCTAAATTGATTTTGTTTCATGTTTTACTTTGAGAGTTAAAAAAAAAAAAGTTCTTTTGGACCCGCTCCGACCCGGGTAAACATTTAAAAACATATTTAATTTGTTACAATATATAATTAGCTTTAGGTGGTGGGGTCAAAAACTGACAGTTTGAACTCCTGAAATAAAATAATAAAATTTAATGCAGAGCAGAACTGGTGTCAGACTGGACCTCTCCCTGCAGAACTCCGGGTCCTGCAGGACAAACAGCAGCCGATCTTCGGCTGAAGTGAGGGTTAAACCAGCTGAAGCTTTTCTCCGTCTTGTTGGTTCTGTTGTTCAGCAGCTCTCGGTAGAACTTCTCCTCTCCAACCTGAAGTGATGTCTGCTCGTCCTGAACCTGGTTCTGCTAAAGGTTTCTTCCTCATGAGGGAGTTTTTCCTTTCCACTGTCGCCTTCATGTTTGCTCAAAACGAGTTTGTGATAGAGTTAAATTCAAAGCAGTCTGCTCCTCAGATAAATAATGTTAAATTATTATTTTTATTTATGAATGTTTCTGTTCAGTGCCCTGAGTCTTTTGTTATGACTTAGTGCTATAAACTGAATTGAAATTGAATTTAATTAAACTGGATTACTACAATCCTGACACAAGTGAAAACTTGTAAAAAAATTATGAAACATTCCCGTTAAATAAACTGATACAACCTTCCTAATTCAGTTTGTTGCATTTTATATTTGGCTCACATTAACATACTTTAAATCAGACGTTCTCAAACTGGGGTCTGCGAGAAGAAGCCTGGGGGGGCTCAAAATAACATCCAGACCTTTTAAAGAAAACAGTAACAGGACAAACTAACCACCAGCAAACCATTCCCCACACACACACACACATATGTCGTTAAGCACATTTGTCCCCAACACGAGCAGCTCACGTGTCGCCAGCTTCGATGTGTCTGCACAGAGTCTCGTCCAGCTCCATCAGGCAGTAGTCTGCAGAGGACACGTTCTCACCGAACGACAAGCAGCGGACTGTCGCCTGTAAATCTTCCTCTTTTAGCTTGGCGATCTCCAGCGTGGCCCGCACCTCTTCTAGCGTCCTCATTTTATGGTCAGTGCTTTAAAACTAACACAAACAGGCTGAAGTCAAAGAAATCTGACTCGAAGATACGTTTTCTATCAAAATTCCGCGCGCTCTCTCGCTTACGTTGCGGAACGGAAATTAGGTAATTTATGCGCGACGTCACGACCCGGAGAGTTTGTTGTATAAAACAATATATATATAAAGCTCGTCACTGGGTTTTTCTTTAAACCAAAATAATTTTGACCATATATATGTAAAATTCTGTGCGTCACATTGTACTGGGGAAATGCAGGTTAGTTTGTAGTTTGTTTCGGAACTAAGAAGCGTCTATTTGTGTTCGACCGAGTGAAATTCCTAGACGGACCATATCTCATGTTTTGGGGTCAAGCGTTTTAAGGCTGTGTTCGTAGCGCCTTTAAAATGTCGAGTTTTTCCAGATCTGCTCAGGTAATTCACCCACGTTAGATACATCTTTTGTTTGAATCCACTTTTGAACATTTTGTAGGTTTGATATAACGATAGGTACTTTCGTGTTTTGAACGGACGAAGGCTGCTAGCTGTTAGCTAAACTAAAGTAACATACTAGCTCTGCCCATAAGAGCATTAAAAAAGAAAGTTATTTAATTTTTTTTTACTTGGAAGTTAAAAGTTTATTTTTTTGTACCAAATTTTGCTGACTGTTGCGCAAATTCACACGTCAAATTTCAATGTTTGCCAGTAATAGAAACCATATGAACTTCTTGAAATGCTCTTATATATATTTTTTTTAATTATGGATTAAGTTAATCATTACTTAATTTCATTGTACTGTAATATGACCTACATACATACTTGGGATGTTTACTACAACATATACAGCACACCTCGATATTTTAAAATCTTTAAATTTTATATTAAACTATAAAAAAGCACCCTTCTATTTGACTTTTTTTTTTTTTTTTTTTTTAATAAAGCAAATAAATACAAATGAAATAAAATATTTATACAGGTTAATCCCATTGAGCCACGGGGCCTCATTTACAAAAGAGACCTGAATTTTAACAAAGAGTGATGACAACAATGGACAACAACGACAACAATAGACAATCCAAAAAAAAAAAGGAAGCAAACATTTTTTTGAATTAATTAAAATAGCAAAGCAGAAAAGGCTGCTTTCCGTTGCTGAACTTATCCCACATGACTAAAAATAAATACATTACTGAAGTGGAGAATAATATTTGCTGCAGCAAAATGACGTGCAGTAATAAGCTTTGGTTTGTGTTGTGGAAAAGCCAGAATAAAATAAAAAATGTATAATCTTATTTTCATTAGAATATCAAACAAATTGTTATGCATTCCAGTGAGAAAAAATGGCCCACATAATACAAGTACAGTAATGGATCTATTATTATTTTTAGTCACAAATACTTTAGTCTCTGAAATTCTGACAAAACTATTTTAGTTGACACCACTCCGGTATCCAGTTACATGCCAGGGAGACATGTATTACATTTGCCAGTTCTTTAACTTCTCTTTGGTGTTCTGTTACACCTCAAACGTCTTAAATCAACGGTTATTCACAGCACCTACAGCTACAGGGTCTAGTTTTTATTATATTTTATGGTCCCAACCTTGTTCTGTTATTCAGTTTTTTTCACTTTTTCTTCCCTCAGCAATGGGCGACCTTCGCCCGCTCCTGGTTCATCATTGATGCCAGAATGCAGCCGCCCGGCAGAATCGCAAGCATCTGTAGCACTAGACTGCAGGGAAAACACAAGCCTATCTATCATGCTCGAAGTGAGTTAAACATGCAACATGAACCGAAAAGCATTTTAAACTTTTACACAACTCTTACATGCCATAAGCACTAATGTTTTTCCTGTTAGGTGTTTCCACTCAAACGTATAATTAGGTTGCTGCAGTAACAACACTGCCACAAGATGGCAGCAGAGGACTAACCTAAAAAATATTTTTCTCATCAAAAGTACAATTATTTATTGAATTTCTGGTATTCTAAAATTTATGTCTAAAAAATATTGTTTTTGTTTTTAGGTAGTTAAACCGTTCCAAGTTAATATGTTTGTTTTTTTCATTTGAAACAAAGGTTTTGACTGGTTTTTATTGACCCTAAATAAAATCTGACTTTTTACTCTTGTAGCGCAATCTAAGCAGATCAGTTTGCACATGCGTACTTGTGGACTCAAATCTTCCCTTAAACTCCTCACAAAAGCTTGTCTAAAAGTTTGTGAGTACATGTCGAAAGTTACGGCTGTAACTACGGTTCTATGAATCCCTGATGACCACCAGGGCGTTCGGTCCCTCGGAATCATCGTGTTTCGCGAGAAGATTTTAAGGGACTGAGCTACCGCTGTCACGTGTCTATATAGATTTCCAGTGTCACCGGGGGTCACACGTGACCATGTTGGTATAAGATTCTCGACCTGAGCATGCGCAAGATGATCATTCAGTGCTTTAAGAACCGCCCCCGGCGGTCATCCAGGATTCATAGAACCGTAGTTACAGCCATAACTTTCGTTAGTTTCTGCTGCTTCCAAGTAGCTGATGCTGCCATGATCCATTGTTGATCTCATTAGAGATTGATACTGTATATATTTATCAATGATTTCCTAGTTGCTCCCCATTCCCTTCCTGCTAAACAACGTAGTACTGTATTGTTAACATTTTTACATTTTATTCTAACGTTATCAATATGTTGCTTCCAAGTAAGCTTTTCATCAAAAATCATACCTAGAAATCTTATGTCCTTAACCTGTTCAAGATTTTGATGATATGGTTTTAAAGAATTAGTTTTATGTTTTTTAGAAAAACAGATAACCTGAGATTTTGTACTTGAAAACTTAAATCCCCATATATTGGACCATACTTCAACATCATTAATTGCTTTTTGCATTTTATTCTCAATATATTCTAGATTGCGACCTCGAATCCACAAAGCTCCATCATCCGCAAATAACAATTTATTAATTCCTGGATCTATTTTATCAAATATATCATTAATCATTATTAGGAACAGTACTGGACTACATACGCTAACTTGAGGAGTTCCATTCTCCACAATATATTTATTTGAAAATTCCTTTCCTATTCGTACTTCAATTGTTCTTTTAGATAAAAAAAATTACATATCCAATTAAATAGTTTTTCTTTCACCCCATGTCTTTCCAGTTTTATCAATAAACCCTCTTTCCAAAGTGTATCGTAAGCTTTTTCTATATCAAAAAATATTGCAATAACTGATTCTTTGTTAGCTTGCGCTTTTCTTATCTCAGATTCAAGGTATAAAACAGAGTCCATTGTATTGCTGCCTTTCCTGAATCCACTTTGATTTGGCAATAAAAGATTATTAAATTCTAAATAATAGTAAAGGGTCCGTGTATCTTTTGTTCAATTGTTTTTTCATTGACCAACAAAAATTAAAATATGAAAAAACAACTTATCATTTCATTACTCGTTTTTATGTGTGATTCAAAAAATACAATACATCATTGTTTTCTGCATTTTTGACTTTAACCTCACATCAAAAATCAAACTTTGGAAAAATGTCCTGCGGACTTACCGGTATTTAATTTTTATTTTTGTTTTCTAACAAATGAGTGACCCGGAAGTTTGTTTTCATGTGTGTGTTGCGCGCGTATCGACACCATGGCCTTGCTGGAAACACACTTGGCATTAATCAAAGAGTTGTTTAAGACAGGCAAGACACACGCAGATGTTTATTCTATACTGCAACAGATGGGGATCCAACAGAGCTCGGAAATGAGCGTCAGAAGAGTGTGTACACAGCACAACCTGAAACGCAAAAATAGCGTTTCGGACGCAGAGTTGGAGATGGCTGTGCTTGGCTCAATATATGAGGTAACGTGGATGTTTATTTTAGGTAGGCTTAGGCTATAATATTTTAGCTTCTATTTTTTAACATAGTTTTCTTCATCAGATGGGGATTACTTACGGGCGCAAGTTTGTCATCGATGTGAGTGTGGGCAGGAGAATGGCGAGTAGGACAAGTCTTCAAACAGATTTATCAGCCATATCATGCATACTGACGTCAGGTAAATGGTGCGAGTAATTGTTAACATTTGTGGCAGCTGGTGATCAAACTGTGTTGAGTAGGCTTCCTGTTAATCTTCATAGACCGCTGCGGTCTGTTTACCGTTACCATGGTAACCTGACGCAATGGCGGAGTGCATGCTCATTCTCATACACCGCACGTAGGCCTCCCATCTATCACTCATATATTTTTGAAATACAGTACTGTACATAGTTTAAAAAAAATTCTAATTAATCGATTCTTGCACCACCATATCACTCTTAATGAGCCAGTCCTAACAGGTTAGGATAAAAAAAAAAAAAAAAAAACGTTTTTTTTGTTTGTTTTTTTTCCAAAAAGTAATAATATTTTTTTTCCCCTTTTATTAAGGGTGCTCAGAATCTAAATCCTGCCCCCTATCATGCTGAGTGTATGGGTCATAAACTACACCTGGATCAGAATGAGAAGCTTGGCATGTTTGGTGTGACCCATGTTTTGGCTGTGGATGGGTACAGCAATAAAATTGTTTCAAATGCCACCATGCCAATAAAAAACAACTTGGTGATCTTTGAGGAAGTTTACAGGTAAAAAAAACCCCACACAAACCAGATGGTCAGACTCACTTACTTTAGATAATCCATTTGCACTATTGTTGTGTATATGTACAATAACTGTACTAGTTTACTATCACAATAATGCATATAATGCTCCCACCATTACACACTGTACTTTTTTTGTTTATTAAAACTGTTATTGTGTAGCATCAATGTCTGCAACAACCAAAAGCAGCCGTCAATGATTTGCCACATCATCTCATTTTGGACTTCATTATTTCTAAACGTCTCTGTACAGCCAAGCATTTTTGTTAACCTTTATTTAAGCAGGCAAATCCCATTGAGATCACAAATCTCTTTTGCAAGGGAGGCCTGGGCCTGAAGGCAGCCTAACATGCATGTTTTTGGTTTGTGGGAGGAAACCGGAGTACCCGGAGAAAACCCACGCATGCATGAAAACTCCTAATTTATTTTAATTATGGAAGATCTCCAGGAAATAATATGTTGGAAATTGATCATCAAATAAATAATTTAAGAGTCAACAATAATTAATAACCTGCTTTGTATAAGTCTTACTGTGTTTTTTCCCCCTAATGATTTATGTACATTTTATTCCAGACCTGCAGTCCTCAAGTATGGGATGTGGGATCAACTCAGGGTTGATCATGGGAGGGAATTTTACATGTGCTTGTATATGCAAGAAAAACTGGCACAATACAGACACAACACGAGCAGGCCGCCGTACCTCCAGACAACATCAACAAAGGTGAGTTTTTTTAAACTTGTACAAGAGTCTATGAGCATAATTCTTGTAACCTCTACCATTAGAAAACATGTTATTTCATCTGTAGAATCACAGAGTGGAAAGGCTTTGGCCTGAAGTGAACAACAGAGTGAACTACCCTCTGAAGCAGGCCCTGGTACAGTTGCAAGACCAAGAAGTCATCAATATGGAGGATAACCTAACTAAATTCTGCACCTCACAACTGACATGTCAGTTAAGTGAAATAGGACTAGACAGAGTGGTGAGATCATGGAATGCACACAGAATCCCAGGTAAACAAAATTGAATACCATATATACAAGACTAGAATCTTTGACCAGTAAATTTTAGTACAGTAGTACATGTAGCAGATGCTGATACTTAAAATAGTTTGTTTCACAGTTTTTCATTACCATGTTTTATTGCTTCAGGCCATGGGATACCCAATAAACTTGCAGAAGTTGGCTGTCCAGTTAAAATAGCAGAGGACCTCCTGCCCAGTGCTTCTGTTGTGGCCAACCTGTATGAAGAAGAGCTGGGATCCTCGCTGACATGGGTTTCTCAGTTCGGAACAGATCCCTTTTCATCTGAGGTGGAAAGGCATCATGCAGAAACGGACTTCACAGAGAACTACCCTGATATTTCCCTTCTTTTTAATGAAGTGGTAAACAACAACTTTGTTCCCTTTCAAGATGCCTTGATGTATCTCATCAGTGTAACACAGAGATATGTATGAAAAGGTAGTGTTTTCACATAGCTTCTGCTAACCAGGTAGACTTCTTTACTTGATGTTGAAAAAGAGGTATAGACATTTTGTCCCCAAACATAGATGAATAACATGCCAAATAAACTGTAATAAAACTTTTATTTTGTGCAATGAATCTTTTTTTTTTATTTTTTTTATTTTTATTTTATTTTATTTTTTTTTAGAAAAAATGTACAAAGTATTGCATCTAACTATTATTTTCAGACTGGCTGGATTCAAGTATGTTGTAAACAAATAACACTTTTACTTAAGCATGCATTGCTTGTTGCCAGATGAGAGCAATGTTGCCAAAAAGAGCAATGTTGCCAAACAAAACACAATAAATGTGCAGATTTAAATTTTGAGGGGAAAAAAGTAAACATAAAATACTCAACATTTCTCAGTATAAAAGTTGACATTAGAAAAATACAATATTTACTTTTTATATGTAATGGCTGAACAAGAACAAGTGCAGAAGAGTGAAACTACCTTACGATTACCAAATGTATACCGGTACTAGAGTATTTTTTTCTAGTGTAGAAAATGCCTCAGCAAGACCAACAAGCCTTTGTGTGTTTACGTTAAAACCATCCGCTCGACATTTTGGGCAAAAGTCAGAGCTGTCCCGTCACTGTTCAACGCAGATCTTGCAGCCAACAATACTATTGCAGCATGATGAAACCATGGGCTCATGCACGGTACCTGAAAATTGAATGAAAAAATATTTATTTAAATACAGTGTTTGACAATTCTGATTGCATTATGCCAATGCAATGGAACAGTATTTACCAGATGTGCATTTATAGTTGTTTAGAAAACATAAAAAAAACCAACACTGGCCACTGGAACTACTGCTGTTCCAGCTTAAGTCAGTGCTCTGACAGTTTGATTATTGATGTAATATTGTAAAGATGGGCAGCACGGTGGCGCAACTGGTAGAGCTGGTCTGCTGCCTCTCAGCAAACAGGTTACCCTGATTCAAACATGCATGTTAGTCTGATTTGTAACTCTAAATTGTCCCTAGGTGAGTAAGAGAGTGAATGGTTGTTTGTGTCTGTGTGTCCCTGTGATGGACTGGAGACCTGTCCAGGGTGTACCCCGCCCCTCGCACAGTGACTGCTGGACATGGGAACTGGCGACCCCGCAACCCAAAAAGGAAGAAGCGGGTAAAGATAATGGATGGATGGATATTGTAAATATTACACTTGGAAAATATTTTTGAAATGATTACCTCGACAGATAATACAGGCAAAGGCAGCTTTCACAGTTGCTACTTGGGCTTGTGTCAGGATCACTGAAGTGTGGTGGGGGTCTGCTAACTCAGAAAGTTGCTTTATTGTTGTGACCACATCCTGCAATCCTTGGGCTGCCAGGACCACCTCCTCTATCTTCTCAAAAACTTCACTGAGGCCAGTATCGTCCACTCGACTTGAAAATTACAAAAAGCCACAAAACATTTGTTAATCTCAGTAACTAAATTTCTATGTGCAATTGTTTTCATTTGTTTGTGAAAATATTTACTACGCTTTCCTTTTTGTTCAAAATTATATGTCTGTGTCCATAAACAAGCCTATGGTGTATAAAATTACAAATCCTGTTTAAAATACCTTAATCTCCTTCTTTTATTTCCCTGCAACTGCAAAAAGTCTTCCTCCTTCACAGCATAAACTTTCCTAGCACTTTGTTTCCAATATGCTGATCCTGTAAAGAAAATAGTTGCACACAAATTTTACAGTTTCAGTAGGCTGGATTTCTATCTGAATGAAGTAGTAGTTGTTAAACTGTACCTCTGGTTCCCTCTGAGTCCAATATCTTTTTACCCTGGCCATCAGTGAGGATGAGTGTGTCCTCCTGCTGAAGAGCTTCATTGACTTCACTGATGATGCAACAGAAGCCTCAAATTCTGAGAAGCGTACATTTAGTGTTTTGCTCGTCTCCAACTTTCCATCTATAACTTCTCCGATGAAGATGCTCCTGAATATACAGTATATTTTAAAAAAAAGTTTAGACACATTTCTTATTATATTTCTCAGGTAACATATACTAAGTACCTTTTTGCATCCCCACTTTACACCAACTCTTAAGCAAAAATTTTGCATTTTTACTCCACTGTCATGTAGAAAGAAATAAAAATCACCTTTGTCACTTTTGTCATTGCAGCTCTTCCTCTGGTAGAAGCTCTGGCAGTGGAAGCAGAGCCAGCAGCAGCACTGGGCGTCCAGTGGAATGAAGGACAGGCTGGTATGAACCTCCTGCCACAGGTTCCTCAAAGCCTTCACCATGTACCTCATAATGACCTCGTTCTGTTAGGCTGAAGGTGATGAAGTGGCCGTGATCATGAGGGAAAATAGAAACATTGCGTTCATCTGTTAGATAAAGGCTGGAGCTATTTACCTGTTGGGAACAGAGTTACTACAATGAGCTGGAGGAGACTGGGTTTATTTGTAAAAAGTTGTTCATTTGTACAACCTGGGTTATATTTGAAAAGTAACATTTTTAACAGTTTTGTGCATCATCACACAACTGTGAGCCTACTCAACTAATGATTTAACAACTAGTTGTCACCACCATTACTATTAATTTATCTTATTACAATGTAATGCAAACATGTCAATGGTTCTTGCTGCTTCATTTATTTCATTTACTTGACTGATTTTATTTTATTTATCGTCTGATGATTCACTTCTTAACGTATAATTTGTGAAACATTTGAACACAGATTACAAAGACTTATCTACGGACTTGCCCAGTAAAATTTTAAACTTAAGAAACTGTATTAGCATTTGTGCAAATAAAAGCTAATTGCTGGTACATGTACACAGCATGTGCACATGCTAACTTTTATTCTTTAAATATTTATGGTTTATTCAAAACAAAACTTCAGTACCTGGAAGATCCTGCCGATTTTTTCCGTCGTCATATCTTCATCTTTGAATGTAACTTGTTTGTTTCCCTTGAACAAAATGTAGCTGTCCATTTCTAAAGGTTATGTTGGGGTATACTTGCGTGTGTTGGCTACAGCCATGTTCGTGTGTTTACTGTATGTGTTCACTATCAGAACAACTTCCGGGTCACTCATTTCTTAGAAAACCAAAATAAAAATTAAATAAGTCCGTAGGACATTTTTCCAAAGTTTGATTTTTGATGTGAGGTTAAAGTCCAAAATGCAGTAAACAACGATGTACAGTATTGTATTTTTTTGAATCGCACATAAAAACAAATAATGAAATGACAAGTCGTTTTTTCATTTATTGATTTTTGATTCTCAAAGCAAAAACAATTGAACGAAAGGTACACTGACCCATTTCACATCTGTTCATTCATTTCTAATCATTTATCCAAATAACTGTATAACAGTGTTATTGATGATTTTTTAATTTCTACATACAGGTTAAATGTTTTTACTGAAGGTAACTCCATTTCTCTATTCTGTCAAAGTGTATGAATTAAGCCTTCAGACTGTGTAAAAGATCAAGGTTGTGTTCTGTGAGTTTCAGACTTTGTTTTTAAAGTATTTTGAGTCAGTAACTCTGTTCTAGACATAACTGGCTGGCTTGATTTTTCTTTCTCAAAACAACTTCTGCTAGTTTCCAAAACAACTTTGCTTTCCTTCCACCTGCTGAAAAAAACTTCAGTCTTGATCAAACTCTGAGGAAGCAGAGTTAACCTTTCAGGAGCTGTGAATCAAACCAAATGCCAAAGGTTTTTTGTTCACATGCCAGGTTTTGACATTCTGTCATAAAATCAACACATGAGCACACCTGACTTGCTCAAAAGAAGAAAAATATTCCAGATGTAATATTTTTACTTTGGAAATGACCAGACAACCCGCATTACTTTCTGAGATGGATGCAGACTTCAGCTGTCGTTGGAAAGATAAACGTGAAACCTTTTTGACGTTGCTGGATTAATAACCCTTCCAACTTCAAAGCTGGTGTAAGCTCGGACAGTGAGACAAACATCTCAAGGTATGAGTTGACAAGTTTATTGGGCGAACCTGGGTCTAGCCACAAGTCGAAGAACGTGTCAAGTCTGGTTGACTCATAACTTAGTTATAACTCCAATTCACCCATCTTCTTTTATTTCCTTCTTTTATAAACTCTCTTAAAACTTTCTTCAGTCTTCCAAGCTAGTCAATAACAATGTGCCTTCAGAGAAAAGTTGTCACCTGATAACTTAATCTGTTGTTTTTGCTAATGTCTGATTTTTATGCCGTAAAATTAATTACAGCCAATCAATGTGTAAATGTATGTTAACTTGAAGATTTGATTAATAAATGACCAGCTGATTTGAAGGTCAAATATAATTCAAGTCTCATGTCACATTCATTCTATCTAGCTGACCCATTAGGTGACTCATTTTTGATGACCCCTGAAACACCTACAGTTTGTCCCTCTGTTGGAATGCAGCAGTTTGCTTTGTGTTAATAACACTCAGCAGTGATCAAAGACTGTATTTCTCAGTAGCAAACTCTACACCACACATTTCACTTGCAAAAACAGCTGACCAGCAGTGGAATTTCAGACTCTCTAGCTTTGAAGGCCCAGAACGCTTCAGACTGGGAAACTCATGACAGTTTATTCACCATCACTGAACATGTACAAACAGGGGTTTCATCATTAAATTTTTCAGGAGGAAGGGGTGGAACTCCCCAAGGTGGACAGGACCATTTCAGGTGCTGCTGACGACCCACACAGCTGTCAAAGTAGCTGAACGGGCTACTTGGATACACACCTCCCACTGCAAGCTGTTTCAAGGGACGAAGCCACCAACAGAGGGAAGTCATAATGAGCCAGAGCTCCAACAAGCGCCTGAGTGCTAGGTTGCCAACTAGCGCCTGAGCTGTACGCTAGGTTGCCAACAATTCAACCCATCCAGATTGTCATTGAATGAGTCTGGCAATGAGGGAGCACTGCGCCCAGATAGTCACTCTAACATACGTATTGTTCAGAGTATCTCTGGCAACGAGGGAGCCGAAGACGGGCCAAGGTCATCCCTGAGCTGAAGCTACTATCAGAAACTGGTCCTCGACTATGAGATCAACTCAACCACAGCTTTCCAGTTTGACCTGTGCGATGTAATCGATTGTGGTGGCCGTGACCAGTGGTATCGAAGTGCCGATCTGTATTTGTTTTGATTTTTCAATGAACGCTGATGGTTTCCTTGTTCACACACCACTCGTATGCGTAGGTTTGTCCACCAACAAAGAATGCAGGAACCAGGAACTCGTGAACAAAGCTGTTCCTGGTCTACAACCACTGCATACACAGGACTGTGGACACCCTCACATTCTGCTTTGACTGCAGACACAAAGGCATGGTGGGACAAAGTTAGGTTTCAAAGAGATTACAACCCAGTAAAAAATCCAATCACTCTCTCGTTGAGTAAGTTACCTGGTCCTCCACAATATTTTATCTCACAAGATCAGATTTCTATACTTTCTTAATTCAAGCTGACATAACAGGCACAGATCCAAAGGGACTTATCACAGTCAGATTTATTCCCCCACCTCAGCCATCTGTTACACCCATTATCAATCCCTAACTTTGAAAACCTTCAGGGAGAAAACATTTCAGTTATCTCAATAGATTACACGAAATTAAAGCCTGAGCAGCTGATAGAACGCGCCACCGGACATGGAGATGATAATATGGTTGTCATGGTTAGTAGAAGCCGCACGTGAAGCCAAACTGAGTAATTACGTAGCCTACGCAGCTGCCAGACCCAAACTGGTCACACAACCAGCTCCACTTTTCCCTGATGACGTTTATGGATATAATTGCATGCTAACTTTAACTAGACGGGACCCAGTAAACCACTGCACCACTTTGACTAATATATATCCACCAATCCACAACAGAACACATCCAGGCTTGTTCCACCCTAATCACATTGTTGAAGGTTACCATTGTTTTAAATTAACAACAGACCCAAAGTCTAATTATGGGGAGATCAACCATGACTGGTGCAACATTACTGAGGATGTAGATACTACTACTACTGAACGAAACCAACATATAGGTACTTGGGCCAGAGCAGGATTACAGTACTGTATATTATTGCGGAGGTCAGAGGTTATCAGTTAAAATCCCTGAAAAAACAATTGGACTTTGTACATTAGTTCAACTGCCCCACTCACACTTATAGGGCACCAACAAACTCCAAAAGGTATCAGACGAAGACAAGGAATAGCTTTTGACCCATATGCAGACTCTAAAACCTACATAAATGTGATCAGTGTTCCACAAGGCATCCCTGACAAATACAAATTAGCTGATCCCGTCGCTGCAGGGTTTGAAAATCTGCTCATTATAGGAGCCATCTTCCCTGTAACAATCAACAAAAACTTAGCCAGAATAAATTTTGTTCATTGCAACGTTTAACCAACTTCACTCGTGATGCAATTGAAGGCCTGTCTGACCAGCTACATCCCACATCTAAGATGGCCATCCAGACGAGAATGGTGTTAGACATGCTCCTGGCCAAAAAAGGTGTTTGGGCTATGATTAATGAACAATGTTGTACTTTTATCCATAACAACACAGCTCCAGATGGTAAAATATCTAGAGCCCTCAAGGGCCTGAAAGATGTGTCTAAAAAAAATGCAAGATGCTTTAGGAATTGACAATCCCATCTCTGATTGGTTCAATAGGACATTTGGCTGGTGGAAAGGTATCATTATGTCCTTGATTATCTCCATAGGAGTTTGCTTGGCTATACTAGTGACGCATGGTTATTGTTGCATACCGCGCATCCATTCCTTATCAACATGCCTAATCTCAACTGCTCTGTCTCCTGAACGTGTAGCTGAAACATATGCACTGTTACAAAACTCCACCCACCCTAATCTCACCGCATATAACAAACCCACCCACACGACTTTTGTGTTGACCGACAAGAAATTGGTAGTGTAAAACTTGGATCATGATTTTATTTTTCTTATTTTTGCCATGCGTCGGTGTTGAATTTTAGATTGATTTTCTTTTATTTGTGGTTTCCTTTTTTTCCAATTCCTTTTGCTTGCTCAGAATAAAGGGATCTATCCCCCGCAAAAACAGCGCTTGCAATGTTTCCAGCTGATATGATGGTCATGTGTTAAAACCTATATTATGATGCATGTGGCTTGATGAATACTTTGTATTGATCAGTTCTGTTATTCTGTATGTATATGGATTGTTTAATTGTTTTTTATATGGTTCCAAAAAATGGAACCAAAGGGAGGAAATTGTGGAAGAATACGACATTGTGTTTATTCATTTTATTCATGATTACGTTTTGGTTATCTTCTTTATAATTATTAGTATTGCTGCAGCTTGAAAACTGTTACCTTTTCACCCAGCTACCCTTATGTGACCTTTGCACCCAGCTACTACTCTGTACAGTTATGCCATAAATCAGAACCTGCAAATAGACCCCCCTGTTCCGTTTTAAAACAGGATGTTCCTGTAGAATCCATCAGCAGAATCAATCAGTTTGAGACAGTTTAACTACAGAAATGTGCTCGTTCCTCTGTTTTCTTTCCTCCTTAAAACCGATGTCCTATCTCTGTGGAATGTGTGTGCGTAGCAAGTCACCACCATGCTCTGTAAATAATGAAGCTGTTTGCTTATCTGAACTTGGAAAACCTCACGCTGAGCCTCTGAACTGCATTTTTACTGGTGTGCTGTTTCTCATATTCTGCAGAATAAAAATAAACCTAACGCTTGTATTTAAAGTTTCTCAGTCTATAATTTATTAAAGAAAGCTTTAGAAAATTCTACACCATCTATATTTTTCTTTCAAAATTGATGGTGTTGAGATAGAGTGAGTAAAGTAAAGTTTCTGGGAGTGATTATTGATGATAAATTGACATGGAAAAAAACATGTAAGGACTAAAATCTACAGCAGTGCTACATAAAGTACGAGAATTTCTGACAAAGCATTGTGTCTACTGTACAATACAATTGTTGTGCCACAATTGATTTATTGTGTTGCTATCTGGGGGTACAGCTTGTAAAACTGTAACCAAGTCTATTTTTTAATTTTACAAAAAAAGAGTTGTTATATCACAAAACAGCTTTATCGCCATCCTTCAAGTATTTTGTTTTATCAATTGAAAATTCTCAAATTTTATGATTTGTTAGATTACAATATTTATTACTTATGTATAAGGCTCAGAACCGAAATTTACCATCGAACATAAGTGTATTTTGTAAAAAGGAATAGTTGTTATAATTTATAGGGAACAAATATTTTTGTAAAGACGAAATATAGAACAAGCTTTAAGGGTAGGTCTACTTCGATTAAGGGAATTAGTTTATGGAATGGTTTGGATAATGATATAAAAAAGGAGAATTCATTAGTTGTATTTAAAAAAACAAGATTAAGAATGTAATGATGATGAAATATATTTAAATTTGATAATGGTATGGAATTATAATGAATAATTGTTGTAGTTTTTATGGTTGGTTGTATTATGTATTGTTTGAATAGGTTGTTTTGAATTGATATTGTTTAGGAGGGGCAGAAATGATACGAATTTGTTCATCTGCTGCCTTTCATTTTATATGCATCTTATTTTATTTGTATTGAATGTCTTGTTTTAATTGAAATGAATGAATAAATAAATACATTTCTAACAAGCCTAAATTCCTCTTTGTATAGTAAATTACCAATTATATACTGCACATCACAGTGACATGTAGCTTACCTCAAAGTGTAGAGCACATTCTTCTTTTTAAAAGGGCACAAATCATAAAAGGGACTCATGTCTAAAAATTAGCCATTTTAAAGAAGGAAATGGCACCAAAGAATCCAGTCATTTTCAAGCCAATTTCAAAATACCTACATTGGTCTGAAAATGCGTTACACTTATCAGGCAATATTTTTTATAAAGCAGTGGAATATCTTTACGATTCCATTGGCAAAATTAAGCGTAAGATCTCAGCTTTCAAAATATGTAATATTTTCATAGTTGTGATATTCAGAAAGGTTTGGGGTGGGGGTGGCTGTAGAATGTAACAATTTTCAAAATACCTGCATTGGTCTGAAAACACGTCACACTTATCAGGCAATATTTTAATAAACCAGGGGAATATCTTGATGTTTCAATGTCAAAAGAAAGCTAAAGATCTCAATGTTCTACATCTATAATCCTTGATTAGCTATGATGTTCAGAACAGACATGTAGAGGCTGTATATTGAATATATTTTCAAACTATTTTTCAAAAACGTGCATTTGTTGGAAATGTGTCATATTTATCAGGCAATATTTTAATAAAGCAATAGAATATCTTGGTGATTCAAATACAGAAATAAGCTCAGTATCTTCTTTCCAAAGATACTGCATGCTTAGCTCAAACATTCAGAACAATTTCTATCAGCTGAATCAGACATTTGACATTTTTTCTAATACCAAACTGATACAATACCAAATTTCCATGTGTGGAAATTCTCTAGATTGGGAAAATGTTTCTCCTTTCAATGTATCTGACTCAGTTATGATTTTTTTTAGCCTAAAATGAAGATAATTTCTTTGTTCTTTGTCTTCTGGTGGGTCTGTGCTGGTGTGGGTGGTTTGGGGGGGAGGGATGCAGTATTTTGGGGGAGTCTGGGAAGTCTGTTGGTACCTGTGGGGTTCTGTGGATGTCTGCAGCGGTTTGGGATTCTGTGGAGGTGGGATGAATATTCAGGGTTTTGGAGGTTCTTGGAGTCTCTGGGGTTCTGTGGGGGTCTGGTGAATTGTTGGGATATATTGGTGGTCTGGGGCATTACAGCTATCAGTCAATATTTCAATAAAGCAATAAAATATCTAGATGAGTCAAATGTCAAAATAAAAGCTAAAGATCTCAATGTTCCACATCTGTAATCCTTTATTAGCTGTGATGTTCAGAACAGTTTTGTAGAGGCTGTAAAATAAATACAGGTAGTCCCCGGTTTACGGCCGAGATCCGTTCTTACGGCTCGGCCGTAAACCGATTTAGCCTTAAACCGAAACTGCTCGCACATGGCGGCCGTAAACGTGGATTTAAGACTTAAACCGAAACTGCTCGCACATGGCGGCCGTAAATGCGGATTTTAGACTTAAACCAAAACTGAAAGCACATGGCGGCCGTAACGTCTTTTTAAACACATTTTTTTTTTCAATGTAAAACAACAACAACGTACATACATTACAGTACTGTAATGTAATACCTGTACTGTAGACACGTACAAACTTCCATAACACACACAGAACTTTATTTACACACACATTCATCTATAAACACATCTAAACACATTATAAACACTATTTTAAACA
>JARVGV010000280.1:30275108-30285541 GCA_031762435.1 Hypsolebias longignatus | reverse complement strand
AGCGTCAATGAAACGCTGTAAAATCCTATTGAAATATCGAAAAATGCTTAAAATTCATATTATCGTTATCGAAAAAAATATATATCGGCGAGATATATCGATATCGAATTATTGTCCAGCTCTACAATAGCTTCATTTCACATTGTTTGATTTCACATTGTAAAACACTTTTTGAACATGTCAAACTTTAAATATGCACTATATAAATATGCATGTAAATTATAAACTTGTTAGTAACAAATAAGTGCAGCAGACATGCAATATTTTCTGTTGAACTCTGAAGTGATACATTACCAAACATTTAAAACATGTTTGTACTCCATGTTAAAAATATCACTGAAATCAGCTGTACTAGTCAAAAGGTTTTCAATCAGGACATGTGCAGGAACCCTGCAACACCAACTTGATTGGTCTTTTGATTTTTTTTTCCTACTTAAATTTCAGATGTCCAGAGACAACAAATAACTATTGCATTTTTTTACTTCCAAATTTCCTGCAATTTGCTTTCATTGTTTGTAAAGTCTGGTCTGGTTTACAACAGTAACAGTGCATGATGTTGTTCTGCTGAAATGCTTCTTATCTGTGATGAAAACTTCAGAGAGCTGCAGTAGTTATGTTGATGTAGTGATGATGATGATGACTGAAAGGACTGAGCTGGGTTTTTTTTTTTTTGGGAACTGCCTAGATCCTCTTCTCTTCAGCTCAACTGAGAGTGTGTGAAAAATTGTTTCATTCAGTTTTACAACCAGCTGGAATAAAACATGAAATATTGTAAAACATTGTATTTATTAACTATTAAATCCTCCATAAATCTATAAAAATCTGTGTAAATTGATTTGCTTTCACTCAAAACAAGTTGACGCAGGAAAGTACAGTTAAAAATTTGGCCTAAAATTATTGTGTTTTAGTGTCACAACAATAACCAAAAGCCCAGAAGTGATCAAAACGTGAAACTTTTTAAAAATTAAATCTCATCTCCAGGTGCTATTCCAGTATTGGAAAGGTGCAGGATGCCTTCATCTCTTATCGTCAGTCCATTGATAAGTCTGAGGCCAGTGCTGACACTTGGTGCTCCATAGGGTAAGAGCATTATTTATTGTTGAAGAGAGAACAATTAGAAGTGGAGGTTAACAGATTTTAAATGGGAGGGAGAGTAAACTGGTTAAGAGAAAATGTATTTCCTTCCTCTTCCTGCAGGGTACTTTACCAGCAGCAGAACCAGCCTATGGATGCTCTGCAGGCCTACATATGTGCCGTCCAGCTGGATCATAGCCACGCCGCCGCCTGGATGGACCTGGGTACTCTGTATGAGTCGTGCGGTCAGCTGCATGATGCTTTGAAGTGCTACATTAATGCAACATGCAGCAAGGCCTGCCTCAACACTGCTGCCCTCACTCAGCGCATCAAACTCCTGCAGGTGGGTTGGCCAACAAACCCCTCAGACGTTGTGTGGCACTTTAGTGGGTGTGCATTAGGTGTTGTGTTGACTGCCAAGACTTGCCAAAGCATTCAGCTTTTGGATATGCTTATTGTGCTTTTGTGATTGTAAGTTGTGACCACAGAGATATGAATTACTATTCATATTGGTGTGTTTTTATGCCCTCAGTTGATTTTAAAGCATACATTCATGACATTGATCATTTTTGTTCAATTCTGTGCGCAGATACACCAACTATAGAAGTGGACTTTGTAGTGCCTCTCTTGTTCAACCAAAGATCAGCACTAAAATTTGTGTTTTACACAATTTCTCCTAGGCTCAGTTGTGTAACCTACACCCAGGTAGTCTGCAGAATAAGAGTAAAATGCTTCCTTGTATTGAGGAGGCGTGGAGCCTTCCCATCCCTGCAGAGCTCACATCCAGGCAGGGGGCCTTGAACACTGCACAGGCGCAGCAGGTGAGACCCATGGCTTGTACAGCCAGCCAATTCTGACTTGTAGACCAAAAGACAAAATGGGACCCAGTCAGGTGGAACTGGAAGAAACCCATATTGTAATATTTCTAGTTGCCAGACAGTACGGTAGTTGTCTTTTACTTTTCCTCTTTTTTAGTTTAAGCTTATCAAAATAAAATAACAAATATTACACGAAAACGTATTTCCTGCTCAAACTTGCAAACAATTTAGCAAAGATGTCCAAGTGTTGTGCATTCGTTAAAATGTTTTGGCAAGCTTCAACGGTCAAACTGCATGCCTAAAGTGAATATAGTTCATTCAACCTTTATTTAAACAGGTTAATCCCATTGAGCCTCGGGGACTCACTTACAAGAGAGACCTGGTTTCAACAAAGAGTGATGACAACAATAGACAATCATAAAATAATAAAAATATCTAGGTTGTAAAGTGATGTACAATACTAAAACATGTTTAGAAGCCTGAATCATTTTAATTTTTTGTCACATAAAAATTGTTTCCTGTAATTTTATATTTGGAAAATGGCTTTTAAGGTCCTAAACGTGGCATGTCACTGGGTTGTGACTAATAAAAACTAAATCCTTCATATATTTGTAAGAAAATAGGTAAAAGTTTGCTGCAGTCTTGCTGAAATAAAGAGCTGCATTGTGAGCTGACCGTTTTTGAAAATCATTACATATTGTCTTTATGGCTTTTAAAACTGTATTTTACACTCTACATTTTTTTTTGTTCGCCTTCCCTGACTTTACACCCACCATAGCAACTGCCTCATGTTTGATGCAAAGTGTACACTTGAAATGAAGCTAAGCAGAGAAGGACCAGTTTTTCTAATAATTGTCATGAGTGTGGCTTTTAGATCTGGATGTGTATTCTGTTATTGGACTGCTCCCGTGCAGGTTGCAACATACAACTCTAGCCTTCTGAGACACTGTGTTTACTCTGTCCTCTTTGGGAAAAACTGTTGTCTCAGGTGGTTTTTTTTTTTTTCACATACCGGTACTCAAAACTTGAGCGACAAGACTGCACTTTTGCAACTCACACAAAGAAATTGTAATGACCACAAATATCCAAAACATTCTCGAGAATGTTTCTTGCTAAGCAGTCACAGCCCAGTGGGATACTACCTAAACTTTTCCCTTCTTGCTTTATAAAGCCATGCAAGTTTATTCTAAAATGTGCCTGCTACTAATGTTAATACTGTATATTGAAGTTGAACCAGAAACATTTTGAGGAAAATGCAACTTTTGGAAGAACCTTTCTTTTGGAAAAACATGTTCATTCTATTTCCTATTTCTTAAAACTGAGTGCTAAGGGAGATCATACACCTCGAAAAATGATCTTGACAGAGGCCAACTTAAAAACTTAAGGGTTTTAAGAAGTCGTCTTTATGGTTTTTAGTAATCATCTTTTTGTATTAGTCATCACATGTCTTATCTCGGCTTGAAGCTTGATTTAAACTTTGTAAGATGTTGAGAACTCTGTTCTCATTGTTAGCTGTGTGACAAAAAAAAAAAAGTCATTTTGATCTTTGCAATAACTCATTCTTTGCTAAAGTCAACTTTTTGTCCTCTCTGGAGCATGCACCAAGTATTGTGTGACTGGCCAGAACTTCATAGGCATGTTAATGTGGAAAATGGGTTGAACTGTCCCAGTCAGGCAGTGTATGAGCATGTTCTCTTTGCTGCTTGTTATGCAGTCTGTCTGAAACTGAGACGGGCTTTTTGTGACAAATTTACAAATTAGTGCTTCTCCTCCATTATTAATAGAAGTATCAGATTTTCCTCCTCCAACAGAAAATAAGCATTCATCTGTGTTTGCGCGTGATGTGTGCTGCAGTAGGAGGAGTTACCAGGAACTCTGTTAGTTTTTGAGTATAAAATGTCCACGCAAAGAACGAAGAACATCTCACAACCAAGTGAGCAAGAACAGATGACTTGCATCTTATGAAGTATGTAGCAAGCAGGAGTTGACTGTGAGGACGCTTTGTGTACTTACTCAAAATGGTGACAGCGACACAACGACTTTGAGTGAAAACAAATATACATTTAACTTGGTACATGTGATTTAATTTTCTCAACAACAACAAAAAAAAAAAGTTGGGGTTGAGGGCTTTTTATAAAAAAAACAATTCCAGAGTCTCTTGGTCAGTTAAAAAAAAAAGTCATATTTTTGGTTTGCATGCTTGTTCTCTGATGGCTGAAGTTTGGTCACTTGCACAAGTTGGACATATGTGTAACGATGATGCACTGGACGCATTAATGCATGCATATTCATCACTTTGTTCAGAAAACATAACAGGCGACGAAGCAGCTGTTGCTTTACCAGGCGCTTCTGATCTAAATAGTAAGGTGTGGTGTAAGCCCTCCTCCTTTGATTGACACCTCATTTGACCAAATAGGTCGATCTGTGGTCTGTCCAGAGCCAGTAATTGACCGAGCATCATGTTCTCTGACCAGGGACACCAACACTCTTTTGCACACAGAACTGACCAATGAGCTCTGACGCCTGTCATCGAGGCGGCGAAGGCCTCCCGTCCAACTGTCACTCATGTGAACAGCTGGTTCTGGCTGTCAGCAGCAAACTGGTTGATCCACTTTGAGAAGATGCTCTTTATAAGACTGAGTTTACTGCAGCTCCTTAACCTGACAAAGTATTTTGGATAAAAGATGAAACGTTTCAACAAAAACCTGTCCTTGTTAGATTGATCTACCTGGATTATTGAGCATGCATCAGGACAAGTAGTAACTTTATCTTTTTGGCCACAAACGTCCACAGCTGTAATTCACATGTGTGAATATATCACCAGTCACAAGTAGTTAGGCTGAGATGGCCCACTGAAAGTATTTACTGTATCACCAAACCCTAGTGTCCAGACCCCAGAAGTCCTGGGGGATTTGGTGTGGGTGATCTTGTATGTCGTGACGTCTCCCCCTGCTGCATTGAACTGGTCATGTGTGAACACATACAGATGGGAGAGTGGGTAGTCCTGTGTGGAGGGTGGGGTGGGGAGGTCTTTCTTGGATAATGGTAGAGGAAACGCTGATGACCTCCTATTTCGCCTGATCTGCCCAAAAAAACGTTAGACCAGAGTGTTCTAAACTTTTCAGCTTGTGTTCTTCAAAATGACAGTGACAGACTTGAGTCAAAGAGGAAGTAAAAACCCAAACATTACCAACAATTAGATTTTAACAAGTTATTTCTACTCATTTTAATGAGCTGTATGTAGAAAATACTTTATATTAACAATCCTTTATAAAAATGTAAATAACCTTTTGGGAGAACATTATCAATCACTAACACGCAGACAAACCCACAGTGAGATTCTGACCCAAACAACAATCTGTGGAAATACAAAACTAAAGACTAAAAAATGTAACTATAATCATAATAAATGCAAAAGTGTGCTTCAGTGTTGATGCACTGGCACCTTTAAAAGTGGTCAATAGGTTGTGTTCATAACATTACGATGCTAAACACAATCCATGTTTTCATCAGTGTTGTCCCACATAATTTCTTTAAATAAAGTGCACATGCATGGATACGTGCTGTTTCTGTTTTCCTTCAGCCATTGTGCAGTTATGCATTGTGTCATTGTGCAGATACATTTTATTCTGTTGTCATTTTTTGAGATAATTTTCACTTGACAAGTCCAACTTCCCAAAGGTGTATTGCTGTTGATTGTCCTCTCAAGCTGTCTGTACTGAATTTCCAGGCCTGTAAAGGAGGGGGAGGCCAGTCAGCCAGCAATCACACAGACTCACAGGCCAGTCCTGCGAAGAAGAAACGCACTGCCAGCCCAGCGAAGGTTCAGCAAAGATGCACCCGAGTTACAATTCCTGAGGGGTGGAACTTGATGAGAGCAACATGTTCATTTTGTTCTCGTTCACAGGGAGCTGCAGACACCTGGGCAAACAACTCTAGTCAGCAGCAGATCCCTAGCTGGTACCTAACACCACAGAAACTTCAGGTAAGAAAATGTCTCCGTACAGAAATACTTTTATTTTGTTATTTGCATCAAAAAACAGTTACGGTTTAGAAACAATGATCATGGTTTGAAGGTGAATATATGAGACTGTCACTTCTTAATGTTGTTGCCAGAAAGTTCACGAATCCCATCTGCTCTTAGTAGCATGTGTCTGTTTAACAGTGGACTGAAGTTTGAGTAGTTTTGACATGAAATATTCTCAAATAGAATAGAATGGAGTAGACATTTATTGTCTTTGCACCAGAGTACAACAAAAGGTGGGTTTGCTTGGCAGAGCAAAAATAAGAACAGTGTAATAGCAGGAAAACTTAAATAAATAAATATATAACTGTATTAAAGGTAATAGTTATAAATTTAAAACTGTCCGAATGTGCAACACAAGCACATTGATATTGCACTTATTGCATTTATTTGGTTCTTATTACAGTTGTTGTTCAGTTCAGTAACAGCTGACGGGTGAAAACGTTTGAAACCAGTTTGTTCTGGTCTTTGACTGATCTGAACCTTTTCCCTGATGCTAACATTTCAGATCATGTCCAGGGTGACACGTGCCCTTTAAGATGTTGTGGGCTTTTTCTGTGCAGCAGGAACAGTGGAGATCTTCCAGTGACAGAAGAGAGCAGAAGAGGCTGTTTAAAATTTTAAACAAATTAACCATTTTCTCACTCCCCCACCCCAACAACAACAAAAAAAAAAACCTTAAAAAACAAATCTAAAGTACTTTAGTGCTCTGATTCTAGAATTGTGCTCAGCATGTTTGAGCAGCTCTGTTACATTTATTCTGATGTTTTGCTTTTGGAAACTTTAATTCCTCTTTTGCTGGATGTAAATCACTTTTCTTGGGTGATTGTTTCCTCTGGTATCAGATGCTCTGCAGCTGGAATGATTTTTACTGAAACATTTTTAGTATTGGATATTTGTTATAATGCGTGGCCATGGCAACAAGGTGTTTTTTTTTTTGGTTTTTTTTGCAACTGACCAGCTCATTAACATCTCAAAAGCTCAAATAACACCTTGGCTACATCCTCAAATGTCAAAAGAGTTGAAGAGGAGGTGCCGTAGATGCATTCCTGTCTCCCTGCCGGCTGTGCTGGAGGGCCTGACTACTGGGATCCTGCAACTGGCAGGAAACACGGCTCATGGCAGCAGAAGAACTGGGATCGTCCCCAGACACCTGCGGTCTGCTGTCCGCAGTGACGAGGGGCTCAGCAGGCTGCAGGGAGGCGTGGCCTTCGCTCTGGGAGAAGTTCAGTCCAGCGTTTGGGCGATCCTGCAGCCTGGAGGAACCAAGAAGCCAGCTGAGTCTGGGTGGACGGATCGGACGGCATCTGCGGCCAGTTTCTTCTGATCTGCTGTGGGACAGACCTTTACAAGAGATCCTTCCTGCCTGCAGCCTTCAGCATTTGTAACCCTCTTAATGAAACATGGATGATGAGCTACAACAACACTGAATTTCCCTTTGGGATTAATGAAGTATTTTTGAATTGAAGTGAATTTAGAGAACGTTCTTCCATCGCTCCTTTTTGTGTTCTAATTGAAATGATTTGATCTTGGGGAGGTTTTTTTTATGTTTGTGTGTGGTTGATGTAAAATTGTATTTGCTCAGCATGTTTCATCCTTTGTTGTAGTTTTGGTTTCTCTGGGCTCCAAATGTAGAGCAGGCAGATCTTCAGGAAAGAGTTCATACCCCGACTCTTATCAATATCATATAGCTGTAGTTCTTGGAAAGCCCAGATGATGATGATGTCATGGCTTTAACTTTTCACAGGTTAGATGACAGCGTTGGAGTTTATATGGGACACGCCTGTGCATGCATTTTGAGACGCACCTCAAACACTGCAACACCATGAGACTTAAAGCCCCACATTCTTCTTACACAGACTGGTTAAAAAATACAACGTCCTCATCAGTAGACGAGGATCAGGTGACTTCAGTTCAGTGCAGTGGGAGAGGACAGGGACGCTTGGTCAGTGAACATGTGTATGATACATTACACCTGATGTCACCATTGCTATATTCACTAATGTTATCTCAGCTGCCTGCTTCTCAGATCTCATGTAGATCTTGAGCAGCATGTTTTTCTCTCTAAGCTCAAATTATATTTTAAAATGGTCAAATGCTTCCAAGTGAACGTGTCTCCTGCACTGCTGTGACATGAACGTGTCTCCTGCACTGCTGTGACATGAACGTGTCTCCTGCACTGCTGTGGAATGAGCAGCAGCAGACGAACCGAGTCGACCTCAGGCCTCAGCTGCAGACGCTTGATCATCAGCAGCACGTACAGATGTGTGTGCACACAAACTCCTGCTTGTGTGCACACACACACAAAGATAGGGGGCGCGGTGGTAGGGCAGCCAGCTTGAGACTGAAAAGTCGCAGATTCGATTCCCTGCCGTAGTGTCTGAGCAAAGACCTTTATTTCCTAAAGGCTCTCGGGGCTTAAACAGCTGCCTGCTGCTCTACCTCAGCGTGCCATGGCTCCATTACAGAGGGCAGATGTTGTGCTTGTCCAGGTCCGTACGATGACGACCTTCATTGTGTTGCTTAGAAGAGTTTTTATTTTCTCCTGTGTATCAGATGAGGCAACAGGCGGCAGCAGGTGGCCAGCCACACCCCAACCTCTCCAACGGTCCTTCAGCCGAGTCCTCCCCTCATCCAGGCCTCCCACATACCACTCCTATCAACCACACAGCCAGCCGGCCCCCATGTGTCCCTCACCCCGTATCCAACGGACCATGTACTTCGAGTCCTGCGGGGCTGCCAGGACACCTGGACCTGAAAACTCACAGCCCAGTAATGGGAGGTGGCGGCGCGAGCAATGGAAACATGCCTTACCCGCAGCAGAACTCTCTACCTCACACCTGCACAGGCGCCAGTCACCCCAGCACCAGCAGCTCTACCAGTAGTCTCAGTCCTGCAGATGAGACGTGGAGGAGCCAGCAACGCAACACTACCACTCAGGTAGTTCACCTCACTTATAATGAGACTGGCTGTATGTTTTGAATCGTTGCTGTTTAAACTCTGTACCAATCTGCACATCCTTTCTGTTCAGGGGCTTCAAAAAGGTCCAGGTTCACATTTGGCAGGTCCTAATGGAGAACCCCCTTTCTCTTCCTCCTCCCCTCAGACCACCTCCAGCATTCTGAATCAGGGTGGACATTGCTCTGGGCCCTGCACTGCCTCTTCTTCAGCCTCTTCTCTATCCCCCACCTCTCCTCAGACAACACCCAACCACTTGTCCTCACCTCCCCACTCCACTACTACCTCAAGGGTCCACACCAAAGACACAGCGCCTTCTGGAGGCAAAACCAGCAGCACTGCTGTTGCTGCTTTGCCATCAGGTCCAGAGAGCACTGCAGGGCAATGTGAAGGTGCATCACTCAGTCCTAGCACGTCCCCGGCACAGGGATTGACTAATCACATCCAGCCGCGGGTGATGGACAGCTCCTCCAGCCAGTCGCAGCCTGGTTCTCCTGCCTCTGGCATACTCCGTTCAGACAATCCTCAACTCTCAGCTTTTTTAAAGGGAAAAGCCAATGCTAGCAGTAATGATGATGACAAGAACCACAGAGGGTCTTCCTCTGAGAAACTCAACAATGTCCACCCAGCTGTCAACAGCAGCAACACAAAGCTCCTTCCAGAGCACTCTGTGACGTCCTCTCCACTTTTAGCTGTTGCAACACCCTCTCCTTCCTCAGCAGACCCTCACACCACCAACAGCCTGTCCTGCCTTAACAGCCCGTCCAACTCCAACAGCCAGGGCCCCACGTTGAACGGGAAAGAGCTGGAGGACTCCCAGAGCCCTCTGAAAGTAGAGCCTTCTGGACTGGCACACAGACGCACAGCTCCGTCTGCTCTGGTCTCCTGCTCCTCGGTTTCCATCTATCCCAGCTCCAGTGATGTACTCAAAGCATGCAGGTAGGAAGAGCCCAGTAATAAAGAGTGAATGCAGAATATTCAAACGTAGTTTGGGTTTTGGTGGGAAAAAAGCAGTTTGCACAAGTGATTGTTCTGCAGGTATAAAATAACTACCTGTGTGCAGAAATGTAAAATTCCTCCTGGACTCAAGTGACGCCTGAATTTCCCAAAGTACTACATGTTCAAGGTTCTCTATTGTCATACGCATCACATGTGGTACAAGAGGTGGAAGGAAATTGTGTACACAGGTTGCTGCTATCGTTTTTATTTGTAATCAACTAAGAGGTTTCATGTAAATACCCATGTGATGCCCACATGACAATAAAGGTGCTGCTGTAGCAGTTTATTGGAGCAGTTTTAAGATGACGGCAACTTTGACTACAGCTGCGTTCAGGCTAACTCTTAGTTCAGCTCATCTGTCCTTTTGGCCATAAACGTTATTCTTTCAAAATTGAGCCCATTTAAAAGGCTGTCTGCAGTAATTATTATTTATTTATGACACAGAAACCCACTGGTTAAACATATTATTTAACTGATGCTGTTAACATGGGGAGTGGTGGCGCAGTGGTTAGACGGTGGGCTTGTGATCGGAAGATCGCCGGTTCAAACCCCGGTACCGA
>JARVGV010000280.1:29755349-29765544 GCA_031762435.1 Hypsolebias longignatus | reverse complement strand
AGATAATTCTCAGAACCAACAGAATATATATATATAAAGTATAATTACTTTTAATCCTTCTTTATATTTTGTAATCTGCATTTTATAGTCTTTCATTTTTGTCTCGTGATGATTCAGTTGCATTGTTTTTCCACCCAGCTCTGTTGTAAGTATATCTTTTCATAGCATTTTGTGTTCTATGTTCTGAATAGTTTGGGTGACTTTATGTTAACCCAGATGGTGGTGGAGGGAGCTGCTGGGTTCTGACTGGTGTTCCTTCCTCCCTGTGAGCTGTGGAGCGAAGTGGGCCATGGGTCAGCTCTGTGGGTTAATTAGTCGTATTTGTCAGGCTGAAAACCCTGAGGACAGTGGACCAACTGGCTTTGTTTATGTTCTGACGATTTTCCAACCCATTAATCACAGAGCTCAAACCTTTAGCAGAATATAACTTGAGATCAACACTCTTCTTGCTCTCAGCAAAGCAGTTTGGTAAATGTGTTATTGTCATATTAAAGTTTACAGATCAAGGACATTGGCATTGAACTTATTTGAAAAACTATGCAAAACACAAAGTTGTTCCTTTTGCCAGTGATTATTTACAACTTTTGTTGATACTGTTTGATGACTCATACTTGTACATTTAGAAAAGGCTAAGTGTCGCACACTGACCATGAAGATGCTTACAGCTTATCTGAACGGGGCCAAGACCAAAGTGGACTGTCTGAAAACAACTCTAAATGCAGATTTCATAGCGGTTTATGCTAAAGTTTTTATATGCCTGAACATTACCATCAACTTTAAACTTTATGCACACAGAACTCCTTGTTGAGTAAAAAGCAGCAGCAGCTAGCTGTAACACGTCTGGAGCAGTCTCTGGCACTCCTGACAGGAAGAAGGACTCATACCACTGTCATGAAAAAAAAAAAAAGATTCCCAAAACAATCAGGTGTAGGATTCTTCATATTTATTACAAGCTTGAGAACAGTCAATAATCACAGAAGATCGATGCATTTACAAGTACTGTACAAACTTAGATACATTCACGTCTGAGGTTCTGACCCATTCTGACTTCCTAAACTGAAAAGGCTAGTTTTGTAGAGAACCCATCAGGACCTGCCCCTCTCCTTCACCTTGTCCTAGACTGCTTCAGAACTGAATCCAGCAGCTGCGCAGAGGGAAGCAGGAGGTAAACATTTCTCAAGGACACCTATGGAAAATACAGGTAGTCCTCGACTTACGGCGGTCTCTACTTATGGCGCTCCGGACTTATGAACCGCCCCCTAGTGACGTCATTGCGCCGTACTTGGCCTTTTTTATGCAGCATTTTATATTTTTTTCCGGGTTTTTTTTAGGGTATTTTGTTAGCTAACTGCTTGTAAATACATTAAAACACATTAAAACGGCCGTTCTAAGTTGTTTTACATTGAAAAAACGTGTTTAAAAAGACGTAGCAGCTGCCATGTGCTTTCGGTTTCGAGTTACGGCCGAAAATCCGGACTTACGGCGCCACGTGACCGGCGTTCCGAGTTACGGCAGAATCGAGTTACGAACGTTTCTTAAGTCCAGAACCCGTTCGTAAGTCGAGGACTACCTGTAATCACTTTCTACCATAACATTTAAAAAAGTCTCCAACATAATAAAAATATGACCTCTCCACTAACTTCTTGTCGATAGCCACATCAAGAGTCAGAGTCAGAGTGGTTTTATTGTCATTTCAACTACGTACAAGTACATATTGAAACAAAACAGCATTCCTCCAGGATCAGGGTGCAACACAGAACATAAAGTGCAAACTGTTGCATATTGGTGGTTAGACATCAAACCTAAGTGCAGGTCGATCACGTAGACGCTGAGATTTACAGTAAGAATTAATTTATTAACAAAAACTAAAGGCTGACGGTGCAGCAAACTTACCTAGCACAGGGAACATGGAGGGAAGACGGAACATGGAGCTTGACAGGGAAATGCCCAGACAACAAGGAACACAGAGATGCAGACTTATATACACATGCCAATGAGGGGATAAGCACAAACACCTGGGGAAGGACAACATGTGGCAGAAGTAGGAGCTGATCACGAGGAAGAAACACTGAGGATGGCAAGACAGACCACAAGAGGGGGATGCATACTAGGTAACAAATCCTCACACAAACAATACAACACTGCAGATACGCAACAGAACAATAAATACAAAAATATCTATAATAAATACAAACAGCCTGTTATAAATACAAAAAGGCATATAACCTAATCTAAACATGTAATTAAGAGGCAAGACTAGAGACATGTGTTGATTAGTACAAGTTAGAGTTGCATTTGGGCCCAAAAATAGGACCTGCCCCGGCCCCAGCTCTTAGCCATAATTTCCAAATCCCACTCAACCCAATTAATTAACATTAATTACAGATCAGAACCCCCCACTCCCCACAAAAGAGATTTTTAATTGAGCTTTGACTGCTTATACTGTAGTAATTAGCTGTCGGCGGACGCTCGCGGCTGAGTGAAGAGGGCAGAAGATCGGAGCTGAGGGGGTGTTTGTCCTTTCATGGCCGTCAAAGCATATTAAATCCCTGCTTCTGCCTGAATTCTGCATTATTCAGACACGGACCCTGCTCTGACATGTCAGATATTTTGTGATCTCACCTGTTTGGGTCATCAGCCGCATGTGTCCACTGAGGGCCATGGTTGAGAGAATGTCCATTTGAGCTGATGGATCTCTGGCAGTAGTCCATCTGAAGCTTAACTGAACTTTTTTTTATCTCTTTTAAAACCAGTCAGCATTGTATGGCATGCCATGTTACCATATAATTAGATTGTCAGCCACGTGCATCCGCTGACGCAATCAAAAGCCCGACACCGACCCAGCCCGCACATTAAGCACATTGTTATGGCCCGGCCTGGCCCTAATCCTGGTCGGGTTGGGCCGGGTTCAGGTTAGAAATGACAGCTCTAGTATATGTGTAGGTGGTACATGAGGTAGAAACATGTTCTGATATGTGGTTAGCAGCGTAAAGTTATTCTATTTTTATATAGCAGCAGATATACACTGCCTGGCCCCAAAATAGTTGCCACCTGGATTCTGAGCAAACAGGCACGAGCCTCCTATTGGAGAATTACTGCATGGGCGGTTATCTTTCAGCTGGCAATAATTTATTTAACCCCAACTGGTGCAATGAGTTGTTTCTCGTTTCTTAAACAACCATATGGAAAGACACATCGTGTGGTCGTGGAAAAGATGTCCATCTGTTTCAGAAGGGTCAAATAATTTGCGTCAAGCAGAGAAAACATCTAAGGAGATTGCAGAACTACTAAAACTGGGTTAAGAACTGTCCAATGCATTATCAAAAACTGGAAGAATTGTGGAGACCTATCGTCTTGGAGGACGAAATGTGGCCAGGAAAAAATCCTGAATTGTCGTGATCAGCGATCAATTAAATGTTTGGTGAAATCAAATCACAGGAAAACAACATAAGCACTCGGGGCTATGTTTAATAGTGAAAGTAAGAGCATTTCCACACGCACAATGTGAAGGGAACTCAAGGGATTGGGACTGAACAGCTGTGCAGTCTTAAGAAAAACCACTAATCAATGAGGCTAACCAGGAAAAAAGGCTTCAATTTGCTAATGAGCATAAAGATTGGACTCTGGAGCAATGGAAGAAGGTCATGTGGTCTGATGAGTCCAGATTTACCCTGTTCCACAGTGATGGGTGCATCAGGGTAAGAAGAGAAGCAGGTGAAGTAATGCACCCATCATGCCTAGTGCCTACTGTACAAGCCTGTGGGTCAGTCTATGATCTGGGGTTGCTGCAGTTGGTCAGGTCTAGGTTCAACAACAGTATGTGCTCAAAGAATGAGGTCAGCATCCCTGAATACACTGAATGACCAGGTTATTACATCAATGGATTATTGTCTTCCCTGATGGCACGGGCATATTCCAAGATGACAATGCCAGGATTCAATGGGCTTCAATTGTGAAAGAATGGTTCTGGGAGCATGTGACATAATTTTCACACATGGATTGGCCACCACAGAGTCAAGACCTTAGCCCCATTGAGAATCTTTGGGATGTGTTGGAGAAGGCTTTGTGCAATGGTCAGAATCTGCCATCATCAATTAAAGATCTTGGTGAAAAATTAATGCAACACTGGATGGAAATAGATCTTGTGACATTAAAGAAGCTTAATGAAACAATACCTCAGCAAATTCATGTCGTAATCAAAGCTAAAGGCGGTCCAACAAAATATTAGTGTGACCTTTTTTTCTTGGTGGCCACATTTTTTTTGGCCAGGCAGTGTACAGGCGGTCCCCGACCTACGGCGCCATCGACCTACGGTGCTCCGTACTTACGGCTTCACCCCCAGTGACGTCATTGCGCCATTCATTGCCTTTTTTATGCAGCATTTTATATATTTTTCTTTTCTTTTTTAGGGTATTTTGTTAGCTGCTTGGAAACACATTAAAAACATTAAAACAGCCATTCGAAGTTGTTTTGCATTGAAAAAACGTGTTTAAAAAGACGTTACTGATCGCCGTTTTAGTTTCGGTTTCGATTTGCGGCTGTAAATGCGGACATACGGCGCCATGTGCGTTCAGCTCCGACCTACTGCAGAATCGACCTACGAACGGTCCTTAGGTCCGGAACCCGTTCGTAGGTCGAGGACTACCTGTATATGCATTAGTGACATTCAAGTAAACATTGTTGGTATTACTGCTAATCATTTCATTAGAAATAGAACATTTTGAAAACTTGAGTATGTTAAAGTTTTATTAATTTGATCATTCCTGTTTAAAGCAGGTTCATAAAACTTAACATTTTAATAATATGTCAATTGAGTTATTTGATGTAAAACACTCTCTAACAGGATTTACTAGAAATAAAGATGTTTTGGTATACCGGTAATCAGTTACTGTAAGTTGCATGTGTCCATTCTGAGTTCATAATTAGAAGACCAAAAATACAGTATATAGTGTGTTATAAACATACTGCTATGTTTTAATGCATTTAATTATTACACTGTACATGGAAATAGACTATTAAGGCATTCTGAAGATGTTTAACAACGGATTTATTTGATCATATTTACAGTCCTACGCTGTGTGTTCTATCTATGCTCAAGTATGTTTTTGGTGTGCATGTGGTCCTAGCATCATGTGCTCCCAGTGTCTTACTCCTTAGCCAGTTTGACAGATGTGGGCTTGGCCCCGATGGGAATCCCGTGCTTGTGCAGAGACTCGATCAGAACCTCCCGCATGTCTTTGTTGTACGAGTCGAAGTCGAAGACATTTCGCACCACGTTGGCCAAACCCTCGCTGGGAAATTTCTGATAAAGGAGCAAAGTGGAGTGGGAGAAAAAGATAAATGAGTGGACAAAGATGGAAGTAGAAATGGTTCATTGGTTGAAGGAAGAAGGATGCAAAGGGGTATTTTTTTTGAGTGGAATAAAGACAGGGTAAGAAAAAGTTTTGAATGACAGGACAGTTTGGCAAAAACGATAAAAGAAAAACAAAGAGGAGATGGAAAAAAATTGCTTAGAATTTCTCTAAGTAGTAACATCTGAAATATGACACGGGATGACAAAAACAAATTCATGATGATTAAATCCACTAGAGTTTATAAACTGTGGCATATAATTTTATAAACAACATACTTGCTCTAATGGCAACATTGTCCTGATGTTGTCACCATGGCAACACTTAAAAATGTTTACATAGACATACAGAGGCAATTAGAAGTATTTACTCTCTTGGATGTTTTACTCTTTTATCATTGTCTTGAATCAATCATAGTCCATATACCCACGATTGAACAAAAAGATGATTATTATATATAAAAGAACAATTAAAAAACTTATATGTCAAAGTGATTTTTTTACAGAGTAATATTAATTAAATAAAAATGTGATGTAAAATAAGTGATTGCATGAATATTCACCCCCATTGAATGTGGTTTTCCTAACTCAACTCAGATAAACGATTATTGAAAAGTACAAGCAGGGATTGTGCACAAAAGGCTCTCCAGAACCCTAAACATCCCAAGACGTTTTATTAAATCCATCATTAAGAAATTAAAACAATATGGTCATGTGTAAATCCACCAAGAGCAGGTCAGCCTCACAAACAGAGAGACTGTGAGACAGGCCATGCTGAAGTACTTACAGTCTTCAGCAGCTGACACTGGAGAGACTGTCCATCTAAGAACTATTGTCGCTTATTCTCTAAGCTTTAAGAGAAAGTGGCAAAAAGAAAGTCACTGAAGAAAAATTAGATTAAAATATTAGCAAACTCTAGTCGTGTTTGCCTAACTCTTTCAACTAGTGTGGCACAATAATTACTGATCATTATTATGAATAAGTAGGCAACCAATCATTTTACATTAGATATTTTAAGTTATTTAGCTGGTTTTACTCTGTAGAAATTTGAATTTACTTTGACAACAGTTTGGTCTGGAAATCAGTAAAGAAAACTGAAGTGCTCCATCAGACAGCACGTAACGAACCGTACACCCCCCCCCACCCCACCACCACCACCACACACCAGCATCAGCAAAGCTGAAGGCTGTAAATCTGTTCTTTTACAAAGGGTGCACAACTTCAACAGATGCAAACACTGAGACACAACTCAACCACAGGACAGTGGCTTTGGCAGACTCTATAAAACATCTGGTCCAGGGCTTATCCATCCATTTATTTTAGATAATAAATTGGACTGTCTTTTCGACATTTTGATCGTTGTTATTTTGACTAAATTTAAAATGTGCCATATGAATAATACACATCAAACATTTCAATCGTATTTTTTTTTACAGTAAGGTTTTTTTTATTTATAGCTTTTGACATGTATGCAGGAGTTCTGACACATTGGAAGTTGTGCGTGCTCTGCAGAGCTGTCTGGAGACGCTCCTGTGCGTGAAACGTGTACTGTCTGCAGAGTGCACAGCTGAGCGAGGTGAAGCTGACACCCCACCCATGTCAAAAATTCCAGTAAATACAATGAGTGGTTAGAGCTACGTTTATTGTTCGTTGGTGCTGCTTTGGTTTCTGAGACTCAGCTGAAAGTGGATGAAGATGCTTCTTCCCCACAGGACATGCGATCAGCGTCTCTGCTGGCAGGAGCATGTGCACGAGCTGTTGCGCCTGCTGCAGCAGTAACATCCACTCCACAGACATGGACAACATCTCCTGTCATTGTATTTTTAATAAATAATCAAAATATAAATGTGCGATGACTTTGGACTTTTATGGGAAAAGATAAGAACAGCCAGATCTGAGTGAACAGTTGCCGGAGCACACACAATGAAAATGAGGGAGTTCCCAAATCTTGTTTCAGCAGGATCCGGCTCAAGTTAACCAATGGTCTGGTCCAACAAAGACCTGAGGACAAGGACAAAGGTCTAAGTATTCATCCTGTTTGGATCGGAGACATGGGTGACATACTGTTAGAAAGCATTTTATGTCACGGGTTATGAATGTTTTATATTGTGACTGAGAGCACCTGCCGTGATTATCTCGGCGGGAGGCTAACTCGATTGAGAACCTCAGGTTCTCCTGTCTCCCATTTAACAAGTTTGTCATCTTGGCCTGGACTCGTGGCGTCTCCCTGACGCTCACATCTGTGTAGACAAGAGTAACGGGATGTGAGAGATGGAGGAACACCCACTGAAATGTTATGATGTTGTAAAAGTCAACAGAAGACCAAGTTCTGAGTGATTCTGTGACACTGTATGTATATACTGTACGTACTCTGTCCTTATGCACCCCCTTCAAGCAAAAGCCATTTAAAAATCTTTACCTGCCATGAGTTTATGGTTTTCTATTTGAATAAACAACATTAGTGAAATAATTTTTTCTTACACATAAAGAAGTCACCCACAACTCTTAGAACACTTCCACCTGCGCTGTCTCCACTCCATTTTTAACATCCACTGGAGTGACTACATAACCAACACCTTGGTCCTCCAGCAGACAAAGATCACTAGTATTGAGGTCCTGTTCCTCCATGCACGACTGCACTGGGTAGGGCACATGTCCAGGATGGAGGACACTGCCTAACTAAGGTCGTACTGTACGGAAACTGTCCTCTTGGCATCACAGCAGTGGTGCCCCAAAGAAGAGTTACAATGATGTCCTCAAAACCTACCTAACCACATGCTACATTGACATCCACACCTAGTCTTCTCTAGCAGCTGACAGAACAGGCTGGCACAACACTACCCGCAAGCAAGTAGCAGCTTTTATGTCTGCACGCACCACCAGCCTAGAGGAAAAAAGAAGCAGAAGAAATAACAAAAACCTCGCTTCAATCCCTGAACAGTCACTGACATGAGCAAAGTTTGCCTGTCCAGAATTTATCAGCCAGCATGCTTGTTGATGACAAGAACAGTCCCAACCCCTGATCTTCAGGAGCAAAGCCAAGTCAAGATTACTGTACTCTAAGGAAATTTGATTTCCCTTTGACATTGAAGACGTTTTTGTAATTGTTCTTTTATGAAGAAGGCCAAGTCATATGACCAATTTAAATTAAGTTTCAATTCAGTGTATATACTGTATATAGCACCAAGTTACAACAAATGTTATCTCAGCGCACTGAACAGAAACATTCATGCACATAAAAAATAAGATAACACTATTTATCTGAGGAGCAGACTGCTTTGGATTTAACTCCATCATATAACTCTCATCTTGAGCAAGAACAAAGGCAAGAGTGGAAATGAAAAACTCCTTTATGATGAAGAAACCTTTAGCAGAACCAGGCTCAGGACAAGCGGTCATCTGCTTTGACCGGCTGGGTTTGAGAGGAACAGATACACAATAGCAGGTCAAGAATCGCATGTTAAAATAGAAATAGTATAAAATGAAAACTATTCCATTTTAACAATTCATTTAAGGAAGTTCAACAATTCATTAAAAGAAATCTGGCCAATTTGTTCTCTAATAGAATAAGCCTATAGCAACATAACAAACCAACACTAAGCACAATCAATTTATGACAACAATAAAAGGGTAAAACATCCAAGAGGGTAAATACTTTTTTATAGGCACTGTATATAGAAAAATAAAATATACACTACAGTATTAAACTGGAAAAAACAGTCAATACAAAGATCGGTACAATATTTGGTGAGTTATACAACAAAACCTTCCGTCTTTTTATGTCTGGGGGAAACTGGAACAGAGAAAGTGATATACTGTATTCACTTACCAGTAACTACTTTACAGTATAAAAAACCCAAAGACATGTACATTTTTATGAACATTGTTAAAAATGTAGAGAGAGAGTTTCTAAAGAGTCCAAGTTAAATGATTCTGGAAGACAACAAATTACTGACACGTACTGTAAATGTGTTGTTTGCTCTTTAAACCAGGACAGAAAATAATAAAAGAATTATCCATCAGTAAATAAAATGACAAATTGTATAAAACAATAGTACAAGCTTATAGTCATAGCTGACAAAAGATACGTGTGGAGCACTCCCTCCTACATCTGTGTGTGAGTATAAGATTGAGACCAGTTGTTATGGGTCATTCAGTCTCTACACAAACGATGAGAGTCTGGTTCACACAGGGTGAAAGTCAGAGTACACCAGGGCTGACCGTTGTCAATGATTCTGTTTGTGGCTTTATTAAAAAGCATTTTTCAGTGAAGCCAGCAGGCACAAGGCGTTCAGTTTGCCATGTTCAGGATTCCATCTCTGCTATTTGTAGATGTTTTGGTTCTGATGGAGTCACTGAGACAAGCTCTCACTGGAGTGGACAAGTGAGAAGAAGCTGAAATGAAGATCAGCATCAAATCTAAGGTCATGGCCTCTGGTGGACTGCCCTCTCCAGGCTGGGAGTGAGGTGTTGCCTCAAGTGGAGAAATTTAAGTATTTCTGGGTTTTGTTCACAAATGATGGAAGACTTTAGTGCAAGACTGACTGCCTGATTAGTGCAGCTTCCACAGAGGTATGCACTTTGTACTCCTATGTCCTGTGGACACTGATGTGACCAGAAGGTTTCGAGGTTCCCTAATGTGAAAATCTCCTTGTTCAATGCATGGTGGTGTTTAACACAGCTGAGTAACCTTCTTTTTTCATTATTAAAGGATCTAACATTGCAGTAAATAACTGACAGAAACTCTAAACCTGTAATAATATTAAAAATATATTAGGGCTGCAACAACGAATCGATAAAATCGATAAAAATCGATGATTAAAAGCGTTGGCAACGAATTCCATT
>JARVGV010000280.1:29211576-29222503 GCA_031762435.1 Hypsolebias longignatus | reverse complement strand
TCTCCAAACCCTATGTGTCATTTTTTTCACCACTTTTATTGTCTGTCACCAGATCTCACTTGTAAATGAGTCTTCTAGGCTCAATGTGATTTATCTGTTTAAATAAAGGTTGAATGAAAAAAATTTGGACAGCTGGATCTCTGATAAGAATTTCAACACTTGCACGCCATGTATCATAATCTGTTTCATGGCTTGGACGTGGACTCTTGCCTGAAAACACTCTGAGTCTACTGGGTGAAGCAAACTGGGGTGAGTTATCATTGCTGCGCACCACATGCTCAACCACCACTCGCTGAACTGCATGTGGGTTGACATCGATTAGGGGCATAGTCGTGGATTCAGATGAAATTGAGAAGGTCTGTGGGGGGTTGAGATCAATCAGGTTTTTACTGAAAATGACAGGGGATCATTTGCTGGAGTCAAAATCCTGGATTCGGTAGGTGTCACCAGTTGAGGGTTTTCAGAAGATGGGACATCTTTTTGTCTAGTTGAGTTATTTTTGTGGGGTTGGACTCGGTGAAGTTGCAGATTCTGGATCAGCCTGAGGTAGCTTGGCAAAAACACTTTCTGCAGATGAAACCAGATTTTTAAGTTCGTCCTTCAACGCTTCCTGTAACGAATTTCCACTCAGCCTGGATATTTCAGAGAGCTGTTCCATGTACCTACATTTATCACCGATTTAAATAGTAAGAGTATGTAGTTTTGGAGTTGAGCATTTGTCTGAAGTGGAATTGAAGAGGGATTGCAAGTGTTGTAATCATTCTGTTTCTATACAATGAGATAATTGTGCTCTGCATGCAACCAATCACAAGTATATTTAAATCTGTCAGCAAAAGTGAACAGTGGTGTTTCTTTTTGTTCAGGCTAGATGTCTTGCCCACAGAACTCATACATGGTCAAATGATGTGTAAAGTGTCCCAGATAATTTATTTCATCCTGTAAATTTATGCTATTTTTAATTTCTTTTGACAGGATTCTGGTAGTGAACTGTCTGCTGATACTTCTACAACTTCTGGTGACACTGAAAAGGTACTCCTGTAAAGAATGTCATTTTTCATTTCTTTATTGTTTACAGAATAGCCATTTAGATGAAGAACCAAACAGTCATGTAATGTTTCTTGGTTAGCATAGGACAGCAGCTCTCAACAAAATGTAGAATTTCCTCTAAAGATAAGAATAAATTATCTTTTACAGATGACAACTGAACAAATCCAGAGTCAGGAGGCAGCAGGCAGCCAGAACCAGACCATTCCAGTTCCTTATAACCTGAACAGGAACACAAAGGTAGTTTTTAGTTCATGTGATCCTAAGCATAATTACTTGCTGCAAGATGTTTCCTCAACCTACATGTTCAATTGTGTGTGTGTGTGTGTGTGAGTGTTTTGTGGTTTTTATGGACAGTGGTTTGTTAGGACAGTCATGAGCTGTAAACTGTTTGATTGTCTGTATGTGTGTTTTCAGTGGTAAGTTACTCAAATGTGACTTAGAAGGTCCAAATTGTTTACATGGACGTTATGTTTCTGATGTAATATGACGGTTATATTGGTCCTTGAATATTATAATTTTGGTGTGTATTCATCAATCAGCAATTCAGAAGTACAATTAAGTATTTTTTTAAATGAGCGATATTCTTATAATAATCAGATGTTTTAAGATTGTAAAGAAGGACTTTATTCTGTATTCATAACTCAAAAATGAATTTGAAATGTTTGAGTAACATTTACAATATAGTTTTAAGTTTTGTTGTGATTTTTTTTGCCTCTTTTTTTTAACATACTGAATTTTATTTTAATTTTAAATAATGCATTTCCTTTTCTTTTAATAGTGTCTAAACCATATTGTGGTTACTACAACTGTGTCATCCTTGGACAAGTGTGATCAATGCCTTGGACCTGTTTCTTCCTTCAAGTGGCTTGGCTATCAGTGCAAAGGTAATTTTCTTTCTTTCTTTTTTTGGACACATATACAATACAATTAAAGCATTGTATAATAACTGCAATTTTACAATTTTTAAAGAGCTAATTCCCTAATTGATTTATAATACAATAAACCAAACTCTTGTAAATGAGTCATCATGGCCTAATGAGACAATCCTGTATAAGTAAAGGTTGAATGAATTCAAGTTGTTGCAACTGGTCATACAGTGATCAGTGTCATGTGATAGTGAGGTTTTTGCTTATGTATGTTCTACAGCTCTGTCGTTTTAAAAAGTATGCATAACATTTTTTTTCAGTTTGTTCTGGAATTTGGCATGGATCCTGCCTTAAACAAATTAATGACAACTTTCAACACCCATCACAGGTGAGCATCTACATGCATTTATTTGTTACTGCTTTCAGGGTGCTAAAAAATTTAATTTGTTTCTCACAATTTCAGGAAAAAGAATGTTTTAAATTATCTGGGATTGACCCATCATCAGATGAGGAAAACTCAGTAGGCTCTGAGCGACATGAAATAACCGATGATCTGCTTGATAAGGACTACGTACCAAACTCAGAAACGGATGATGAAGATTCTGATGCAAGCATCCCTCTTCAGTCTAGCCAGTCCAAAGTTGGACAGATTCAGGGGAAAGCAGCAATATCTGATCCTAATATATTTAATATGTCAGATACAAGTTTCCCTGTTTTACCCAGCACGTCAAAATGTTGCTTTCCTCCTCACACAAGTAATATTGGTGAAAATACATTAAAAACATCAGGCCAAGCCACTTCTACCACATACTCAAAGGATAAAACAGACAGTCAAGATGAGCTTCTCAAACAGGAATCCTCAAAGCAGATTACAAGTCTTAAAAACTACTGTTTTGTTTGTGGTAAGCCACAAAGTAAAATTTCACGCCATTTAAAAACACACAAGACGAATGCTGAAATTGTCCATGTTTTTTCCCTTCCCGAGGATTCTAAAGAGCGCAAAGTTTTATTAGAAAAAATGAGGAACAAGGGAAATTTTAAGCATAACTCCGCAGTTTTAGAAGGTGAACAAGGGCCATTGAAAGTGAAGAGAAAGCCAAAAGCTAAGGTAGTAGCTGGATCATTTATTCATTGTATGTACTGTCAAGGTATGTACATTCGAAAGGAACTATGGAGACATGTCCGTAGATGCCCCTGTAAGCCAGAAAATTTGGATCAGGATAATCCACCTGGAAGAACCAAAGTGCTGGGTTTGGCGTTGGCTAATGAGTCTGCATTCTGTCAGCAAATCTCAAGTGGAGTTTGGAAGCTCCTTAATGGTATGAAACAAGATGATGTTGCCTCAGCTGTGAGAAATGACCTGTCTATTATTCAGTTTGCTCAGTCACTCCACAACAGACATGGACAAGACCCCACAAAATATGACTACTTGCGACAAAAGCTTCGTGAAGTTGGGCGTTTGTTGTTATGTCTGCGCACACAATTTTCAATCCATAACCTAGAGGAAGCTGTGAAACCTGCTAACTTCCAGAGAGTTGTGCAAGCAGTAAAGATTGTGTCAGGCTTTGATGCCGAAAGACTTTCATACAAAAAACCAAGCCTTGCCCTAAAACTGGGACATACACTGCACAAAATCTGTAACATCATTCATTGCCGAGCACTCATGGCAGAAGATGAACAACTGATCAAGTCGACAGACACATTCAAAAAACTGTACTCATCAAAATGGTCAGAGTTGGTGTCTCATTCTGCCTTGAACACTCTAAGTCATGCCAAGTTCAATAAGCCATTAACATTACCATTCACTGAAGATGTTCAGCTTCTTCATCAGCATCTCAAGAAATCAGGAGAAAATGCCTTTTGCACCTTCAAAAAGGATGCCAGCCCCCAGACTTATGCAGAACTTGCAAAAATTACACTTGCACAGGTCATTGTGTTCAATCGTAGACGAGCAGGAGAGGTTTCAAAGATGTACCTCAAAAATTTTGAGGAGCGTGACAACACCAAGCTCCATGAAGATGTTGCCATGGGTTTGTCAAAGGTTGAACAGAAGCTCTGCAGCCATTTCAGTCGGGTTGAAATCATCGGGAAAAGAGGCAGAAAGGTTGCGGTTTTACTCACACCAAATGTGGTGGATGCACTGACTTTATTGGCAAGTAAGAGAGATACATGTGGTGTTTGTCCAAAAAACATCTTTCTATTTGCAAGACCTAAATCAATGAGTCACTACAGAGGACAGGACTGTGTGCGTGTTCATGCAAGCCAGTGTGGAGCAAAGCACCCAGAGTTCCTCAGGTCAACGCAACTACGGAAACATGTAGCCACGCTCTCACAGGTCTTGAACTTAAAAAACAATGAACTTGACCAGGTTGCAGACTTCTTGGGCCATGACATCCGTGTTCACAGGGAATTTTACAGATTACCAGCTCCCACCACCCAACTGGCAAAGATATCAAAGCTACTTCTGTCAATGGAAAAAGGACATCTTTCCAACCTGCAAGGGAAGTCCCTGGATGAAATTGAAATTGAAGGTTTGTTCAAATTTGCTTTCATTTTTCCATTATTTTAGCTATCAAAACTTCACATATATTAATTTTAACCAATCTTTTACAGATTGCAAAAATGTGGAAGAACTTTTTTTTTTAAATAAAGTATTTGAAAGTGTTGCACAGATTTATACAATGTTAATACAAAATACAGAAAGGTACATACCAGATACTGGTCGCATACTGGTTATATAACCGGTATGTATATTTTGTACCAGGTTGTAGTATGAAGTGACACGTTATCCTGTAGGGGTGCGAATCTCTGTGTCTGGAGAATCGATTCGATTCTGATTTTTGGTGTCACGATTCGATTCAAAATCAATTTTTTGATTCAGAAACGATTTTTCGATTGAAATGGTCATAAATTTTGTTTCAGTTATGTAACTGACAAGCTGAAAATAATAAACATGGTAAACAAATAGAGCATTCATTTTAAACAATTTCAAGCTGAAAAGAATAAACAACAATGTAAACAAATGAAACATTAAAAAAAATAAATTTAAACAGAATATTAAACAACAATGCAAACAAATGGAACATTTATTTTAAACCATTTTAGGTTCCATACTGTATCAAATTTTTTGCATTGTTTGATATTTATGCCAAAAATAGGAACAAATAATACAGTAGTGCATAAAATTATGTAACTTAAATTACCAGTATTAACTTAGTTGCCTGGATTTCTCAAACAATAAAATAAAAAGAAAAATCTAGGAACAAATAAGTCATCCATCAATCATCTTTACTCCTTCCTTTTTGAGTTTCAGGGGTCACTGGTGTCCATGTCCAGTCATCACTGTGTGAGTGGCGGGGGACACCTGGACAGGTCTCCAGTCCATCACAGACACGCAATTCAAAATACAGGTAGTCCTCGGTTTACGTTCGAGTTCCGTTCCTAAGGGCCGACCGTAACCTGATTTGAACATAAACTGATGTTCACACAAGCCACCACTTAGACTGTACATGTACCGGACTGTACAGTTACCAAGTACTCCACCTATCCTAACACAATACCCTACATAATTTTCAAAAAATACATACATGTACAGTACTGTACATTTTGATGAATAAAATACACTTTATTGATAAATAAAAAGTATTAATTTCTTACTTTGAGCTGGTCAACCGTGTCCGTCTTTTAGCATGTAGCTCATTGCATGTCCGAGCTCTACAGCTTCCTGCTGCTTCATGCAGTCCAAGCTGTTCAGAAAGGGCTTTTAAAATATTAACTTCATACATTTGGAGCTAGAAAAAGAGTTAATAACTTACTGAAAAGCCGTTTCTCCGCAGTGCCCTTCCAACTAGCTGGGCCCGTTAGCCTAGCTGCGCCTGTTAGCTTCGCCCGTTAGTATAGCCCATCCAAAACAAAAAGGCTGCTGCAGCGGTTTTTCCTCCTTTTACCATGTTAGCTTGGTTTCCAACCGACATTTTAGGCTGCCAGGCGGACATCGACGCAAGCTCCTGGCAGCAGATCTGGCAGATAATCCTAAAGAAAACTGTCAGGAGATCTGTTCATGAACTGAATATCAAGAGAAGGTGGTTCATGCAACTGATCATCATTAACTTCACGCAGACTCTCTCACTGGTACATTTACATATTTTAATCACTTCTTGGTCTGTTGCCTTCATACATCTCCTCCTACATGTCTCTGCGTGAGGGCAGCTACAGCATGTGCTCTCAGGACATTATTACCTACAGTGTTCCCTCAGTGTGGACTGATCTAGGCAAAAGGGCCTTCTCCTATTCCGCTCCTGTTTCCTGGAATATCTTACAAAAACATCTGAAGCTCTCAACCTTGACCTCTCTAAGTGACGTTAAACATCTGTTAAGTTCATGTGAAAAACCAATGCAGACATGTTCCTGTTTTTACTTTTCTACAGCACTTTACAATCTAGCTGTTTGTTTCTTTTTTTAATACATTTATTTCATTTATTCTTCTCAATTTACATGCTTTCTTTTATGATTGTCTATTGTTGTCTTTGTTGTCTACTGTTGAAAACAGGTCTCTATTTTAAATGAGTCCCTGAGGCTCAATGAGATCAACTTGTATAAATAAAGGTTGAATGAATGCAGCAAGACAGTGACTCTAAGCACACAAGTCATTCTACCAAAAATTATTAAAGAAGAATAAAGTTAAAGTTTTGGAATAGCCGAGTCAAAGGTCTGATCTTAAACCAATCCAAATGTTGTTTAAGGACCTGAAGTGAGCATATTTTGTGTAGAAACCCACCAATGTTCTAGAATTGACTTTTGCCACTCTATTGGATCATTTTCCTCAGGAAATAAAATACCAAGTATAACATTTATGTCTCATTTTTTCAACTGGATTCTTTTTATCTACTTTTAGGACTTGTATGAAAATCTGATGATGTTTCAGGTCATTTATGCAGAAACATAGAAAATTATAAAGGGTCCACAAATTTTCATGCACATCTTTTTTTTTTTTTACTTCCTCCTTTGATATTTTGCTTTTCAACCTATCTCTTTTTTGTTGCAGCACATTTTTATTAATTTTTTTTAGAAACATTTATATCCTTTAAGTTAAGTGTCTGTACCACAATTTCAAAACAAAGGTCCCCAGAAAATCTTGGGCGGCTTGTTTAATATTTACCTTTAAAAAAATGTTGTTATAAACCTTTATAATAAAAGTGAAGACAAAAACCATGAAAACAAATGTTCCATTTATTTCTAAATAATACATTTCCCCAGTCAGGTTGTCGCCAAGTTTAGTGTTAATAGATCCATCTGCATTACTTACTTCAGTAATATTTACATTTTACAAGTTACATTATGGTAATACAGTGTTAATTTGTTTCTCACCATTTTTATTATTTTTTTTTTTGTTGCTTTTTTTGTTACTAAGGGGACATATTAAAAATAAAATCTGATCACCCAGATGAGTTTTGAGACTACTGACTTCCTGATGAGTGCTGACAGACGAGACAGCTCAGTTTGACTTCTTTTAGACTGAAGTACAGCTTTTGATGCCATCCATCACAGCATACACAGTCTGAAACTGTCATATCCCGGGTGGGACTTTAAAGCATCACTCACTGTAATGCTTACACTCCCTGATTGCCTTGATTGTTTGCACCTGTCTCTCCCTGCTGAAATACTCACCTGCATCTCTTGTACCCTGACAGGCTGTTTGCAGCATTCAATTATTGTCTCGGATTTCCAGCAGTCACACCTAGTTCTTGTTCATGCCTGGTATTTTGATTCTTTACTGATTCCCTTGTCTTGAGTCTGCTTAGCTTTGGCTCCTTAATTTAGTTAATTTTTAATTTATATAGTTTTATGTGCCTTGCCTGACTATTGACATAATTCTTAGAATGATCATGTATGTTTAATCTCGCTGATTATTGGAATGGACTGTTTTCTGACAGGGATCATGCATTTGAGTTACCTCCCTTTCGAACTGACACCCCCTGTCTACCTCACCATAGTAATTTCTTAGAAGTTCAAGTACATTTTTTTTGTCATTTCCATCACATGTGGTACATGAAGTGGAACAAAATTATGTACACAGAGTCCCAGCTACACCCAAAAATAGCAAAATTGCACTTGTTACACTTGTTCTCACAAAGCTCTTGAATATGTTATTGGAATTACATGAACGGCTCTAAAATAGTTAAAATTATACTTATTTCATACATAAATAATCTTCATACACCAAAGTTAGTCATGGAGTTCCTCAGGGTTCAGTGCTTGGACCAATACTCTTTACTTTATATATGCTTCCATTAGGTAAAGTTGTTAAACAGCATGGGATAAATTTTCTTTGTTAATATGCAGATGATACTGAGTTTTATTAAATCGATTATTCCAATCATTTAGTATGAATTGACACTATAAAATTAAACTGAACTTAATCAAATTGTCTTTTCTCCTCTGACCAATTCCTTGCTCCTTACCACTTTTTTTTTTTTTACATTTTTCCTCTGTGTTTTCTTTTATTCTTGTTTATTCACTCGCTTTTTATGTCTTTGTTTCCATGTTTACTTTCTTTTCTTTCTCTTTTTTGATTTTCTGTTTTGTTTTTTCCTCACTTCCTGTTGTTACCTCCTTGTTCTTATGTTTTTAATATTCTCTTATTGTGTCCTTGTTTCCTCAGAAGGAGCTGGTGAAACCTACAATCGCCCCCTCCTTTCTCTCCACTCCTTTTGCTCCTTCTCCCTCCCCGCTCCCTTGCCCCCTCTCCCTCCCTTCCTCCTCGTTTTCTTCCTCACCCCTCCTCTCACCTAACTCCTCATCCCTCACCCCCACTATTTCTCTCCATCCTCGCCCCTCGCCAACCTCGTCCCTCTTCAGCACCTCTTTCCTGCGCCCGGCTCCCGGACCCATCAGAGCGAGTCATGGATCTATTCTTTTCTCACCATACTGATGATTGTGGGACTGGTGAGGAGTTGATCACTGAAAAGCAACATCTGACCTGCTGATTGTTGAGCTTCAGGGACATCAGAGATATCAGACCTGTTGTCATGGCCTCTTCAGCTGACAAGGATTTACAGATGCACAAGAGGACTGCCTGGATCAGACATCCTGTAACCCAATGGCTCCACGGAGAGTGGAAGTGGATCTTTGATAATCTTCAGAACTGAACCTGAACAGAATCAGAACCTGTAAGGTTCATAAACTGGAAGACAAGAAAACCTTTTATGCAGTCATAGAAATTTCCTGAAAAAAAAAAAATCACATAATTATCTAGAAAACAATGTGTTTCTGAACTGTCTATGCAGCGTACCCAAGTCATTGCGATCCTGCTAGTTGAGTTGATACTGGAGGTCCAGCTTCAAGGAAAGTTTGGTGCAGATTCAACATGTGTTTAGAAACAGTCTGCTGACTGTTTGTGACAGCCTAAAACAAACAAAAAGGAGAAAAATATATTAAATTTTGATTTAATTGAAAGTAGCACAGCAACAATGAAGATGAACCAATGGAAGTTTTTCCTTATTAAAAACCCAAAATACATCTAAAGGTTAACAAAAGGTTTTAACCCTGACAGTTTAAGAAGAAAGGATGTAGGAGCTGTTCTTCTTTCTGCTGATGGGAGTAACCAGTTCAAACATGTCAGATAACATACTGTAGATGTCTAAAACAATGTCTGTTATGAAAAAAAACTGGCTGCTGCTGTTTTCAGGTCATTCCTAAACTCATGTTTATAACATGTGTCAGCTTAAGGGGGAAGAATATAAAGAGCTGAAGTAGGTAATTTTTATGTTTTCTCAATGTTATTATTTGGATTTGAACTCACTGATATCAGGACAGAAATGTATTAGTGTACGGGTTTATTATCTGATTTAAGAAATACGCAAATGCAGTCAATAACCACTCCTCTACGGTTCAGCCGAACTAACTGTACTGGTTTCCATGGTTAAAAAACATTTGGGGAATTTTTGACCTCTAATGATTTCCATGTAATTGAACCACAATAAGATCTGTAATATTAAGTTAAAAATGCATTTTAAAATTCTAAGCATAACACAAATGTTTAGAATTACATTCTTAATATAACAATATTATTTATTAGCCATATTACAGGTCAGTTTTAGATAGGTGACCTCATGTGTTCAGTATTTTAATTCAGTCATCATGTGTTTTAGCTAAAAAAAAAAAAAACTCATCAGCTGCTGTAATAATAAAGGAACTGATTTAAAATGGGCTCTAAAACACCACCGTTTATCATCTTGCTGTCCTCAGTAAAGTCCACACCTCAATGGGTAAAAGAAACCAGGACAATTTATGAATTGCTGTCCAGCAGGGAAAATAAAAGCCATAAGCTTTTACCAGTTCACAGCAGTTGGACAAAACTTAAAACAATAAAGGTGGACTTATGTTAAAGTCAATGATTCTGAGCAGTTTGGTATTCCTTCACAGCCTGCTGATTAGACCTGAGTTTTATTTATGTCCTTGATGTTCTTGGTGTCTTTCTGTTTGTTACATTCATTTTAGAACATTTTACCTCCAGGTATAAATTGAACAAATGCTAATTTATTTATTTACTAATTTATTGATTTGCCTTGTCAAATAAAGGTTAATAAAATAACATGTTATGTATTGTCATGATTGTATGTTCCCATACAATGGCGAAATTGGCTCTCTGCATTGAACCCATCCACCACCAGATAGAGCAGTGGACAGCTATTGAAAGTGCCTGCGGAGCAACTGGGTATAAGGTGTCCTGCTCAGCGACATCACAAGATGTTAACCTTTATTTAACCAGGCAAATCCCAATGAGATCATAGATCTCTTTTGCAAGGGAGCACTATGCCTGAGGGCAGCCTAACATGCATGTTTTTGGTCTTTGGGAGGAAACCGGACTATCAGACCCCTGGGGGTCGAGATGGTGTAGAGGCAGGGCAGCCGGCTCAGGACTGGAAGGTCCGGTTTGATCCCCGGTCACGGCATACCTCGTTGTGTCCCTGGGCAAGACACTTAACCCCAAGTTGCTCCCGGTAGGACTGGCT
>JARVGV010000280.1:28980442-28992892 GCA_031762435.1 Hypsolebias longignatus | reverse complement strand
TTGAGCTTTTTGTCATCCAGTGTCTTCAGTAGAAAGAGAGACACGAAGAAACGATAAAGCCGATAAATGAAAATGAGGTCGATAATTTTAAATTATCATGTGATTAATTGATTTATTGTTTATTGCGACAGGCCTAGTTATAAGGCACATTAAGCGGAACAAAACAGTCAGATAAGTCAAACTTTATTCAACTCATTCACAATAACTCAACATTGTTCAGTTGTAATACATAAAATTGTTTTGAGTTCAGTAAGCTCAACCAGAATTAATACAAAAGGTGCACTGGATTATAAGGCTCACTGTCAATTTTTGAGAAAACTCAAATATTTTAAGTGCGCTTTATAGTCTGAAAAATACAGTACTTTTTTCTTTGTCAGCCTTCGAGTTTATCATCATCATCATCATTAGCAGTTGATTTTAAAGGATCTTAACGTCTCCACTGAACAGCATGTTAAAAAAATCCATATCCAGTAAATAAGGCTGACTTAACATGATTACAATTTACTGACAGTCTACAAGCAGCAAATGTCTGTATTTTATTTATTTAGTGTATTTATTTTTCCATTTTAGTTTCAAGTCATTCAGACTTGAAGCTAAAGTGAAGTGAAACTAAGTGACGTTGCACCATATACTCAGTTGATTGGAAATAAGACATAAACGTTAGTTTCTCTGCTGCTTCAGTTCTGTGGTTTCACCAAAGAGGAAAAGAAACAAAAGAAGCCTCTTTCCTCGTAATGTCTCTGTTTAACTTTATCCTTTATTATTACTCACCGATGGTTAAAGATAGCCAGATGGAGACCAAAAATAACAGCTGCATGGCTGATATCATGCTGGCATGTTTCCAAAGTTATTTCAGAGTAAAAGCCCAAGTACTGAAGGCAGTTATAATGAAAACTGGCAAAAAGCTACATTTACTTTAACGTTTTGCGTTTTTTAAAGTGAAAGTGAACTAATTTAACTCACAACTACAATAATTTTATCTCTAAAAATCATCCTATAACATGGACAGGGTGCAGGTTGTCTCATTTAGTAACCAGGAATCAGAAAATAAACATTTTCTCTTCATGGAAGTGTGTTGGCAGCTCCAGTGGTGCCGGTCAAAACCACAGACATGATAATTATCCAAGCGTTTAAAGCCTTTATTGGATAATGGATGCCACTAAGTGGAGTCAGTCCTTAAGTTTGACAGGAATACAAGTTTAAGTCCAAAATAATATTTTTTTAAAAAATGCAATTTTGCTTTAAACAATAATCAGATTGACTGGTTTTGTTCTTGTTACTGATATTTTCACGACACCATATACAATCTGACCAAAATACATCCAACTTCTGCATTTCTATTCCCTACACCCACTGCTGTTGGTTTACTGAACATCATGAGCTGCACTTCTTACAAAGTTTTGGTAAATAATGAAGTGGGATTTATTTGTGATACATAAAACTCTAAACTAACATAAGCTCATTGTTTGGGACGCCACGGACAATAAAGGTCAACGATGAAGACAGTTGTTTTAATTTTACATTCATTTTAAGAATCTTTTGGAGTTTTTTTAAAATTTTTTTATTTACTCTTCCCAGTTTTTTGTCTTCGGAATAAGCAGCAACAAAAAATATTACATTTAACTGCTAATGAATGAAAGATCTGAAACCACTGACACTTTGGCATTTTTATGTAAAATGTACCAAACAACGAGACATTTTGTTCCCGCAACCAAAATCTGATTAATACATTTATCCCAAAGAGAACTTTACTTTTAGTGCATTTAACGTTCAATAAAAATGTAAATAATAAGTGCTAATAAAAGACTAATGATGGCTGAGTATCAATCTAACGTTGCATCACTGGTTTTGTTTGAGGATTCAATAAGCTGAATAACATTTCCGATGAGTAATTTAAGATCACTAACCTGTGTCGATGGCCTCCTTCATGTACACGGCGCAGTACGGGTTCAGCACAGCTTCATAACAGGCCAAACCAGGATCGATCTCAAAGTTGGAGAACCCAATCCTCAGGAACGGGGACATTTTTTGCTAAATGCCCTCTAACTTCAGCTCCAATATCCAAACAATCAGCAGGAAAATTGTCCAACGAGCTCGTTGTTGTAAATCAGTTTGAGGAGGTGAAACCTGTCAGGTCGCTGCTGTCGGGCACCTTTCCTGTGCCGCAGCGCACACGAGCTGCCCCAGTTCCTCCGGAGGAAAGATGGGCTGGCAGGGGAGGGGGAGGAGGCTGAGAGGAAGTTTGATTTGTTTTGTTTTTTCTGTCCCCGACGTATCAAATAACCTGCGAGAGGAAAAAGCAAATATTTCATCAACTGTGACGCCACAGCCACAAAATGTGTCTGCAAACGCTGAAATCCTGTCTGCTGCAGCTGGCTGTGAAAAGCACAGCTTAAAGTGAAATAAACAACAACATATCCTCGTATTTGAATTTAAGTGCCGTATGAAGTGACAGGAAAAAGGCTGTCGTTTATTCAGACCTAAACCAAATGCGAGACTTGCTGAAGCTCAACAGAAAGCAAATCACTGAGAGCTACTAAAATGTCTCAACACTAGTTAGATTTATCAACTTTAAATTTTTTTTTTAACAAAATCTTCAATATTTATGTGATGGACCATCAAAACCAGCACAGCAACCTGTAACAAGCTTCCTCCCCTGCTCGTGAACCGGTGGCGGTCGATGTGATATCTGAGTCCAGCTGGAGAGCAGTGTGTGTGCTCTGTGTGTGTTTAGGTGTTGGTTGCAGTGGTTTAGAGGCGACTGGGAGTCGACTATTAATAGGGGTGAAATACTAAACTCTGATAAGGAATATATGACTGCATGGGTCTGACGCTGCAAGTACGAAACTGGAACAAGTCACCAGCTTCTCTGGAAAGTTGACAATCTTTTAGCCTGCCATGAAGAACTTAGACATGATTTTTATTAGTAGAAGAAGAAGATGCACTTGTAAAACTATTAAATACTTCCAATTCTGCAGAGCATTTTAGCTTCTTTTAGTGGTTTGATGTATTCACTGTGCGCTGGACCGTCTGTCCATTATGGTATGTGGATGAGTGTGATTGACCAAGCCTGTCAATGCAGGAAATGTATGCGCAGTGACAAAACTTCCATTCAAAAAGCTTAAAACACACGATAGACCAAGAAGGTCATGAGGAAAACAATGGGAGAAAACCAACATGAGACGTTTGTGTTGAGGAAGTTTGCCATTATCTACCTTTGAATAATTTATCACTCCGGGGCCAAATTGGCACAAAGACTGTCAAATTCCAGATGATGAATCACTTGAACTACATTTATGGCGTGTGTGTGTGTGTGTGTGTGTGTGTGTGTGTGTGTGTGCTGATTCAGTAAACCACATCAAAGCCTGAGACTGTCTGGGACCGCACAAGCACATTATATGGACCGGCTCGGTCGTGACAACGCAGCGTGTTAATATCATATCTGGAAGATGTCCATAAATTTCAGTTAAATCTCAGGCTTTGGTTATCCCGTGCAAATGTGCCACATAAAAAGCAGACGTTGGGGAGTAATTTATTGATTATGTGTGGACCCTAAATAAAACTAATCCCGTGCAAATTGGGCTTTAGAATATCTCCCCCACAAGAATTGTCTCCTGAAGGTTTCTATGGATCACCCTTTCCAACCAGACAGTGTCACAGACTTTGTAGGTGTGTGTCTTTGGACACACACCTAATACAATGTAGATTGTGGATTCCCATCTATCAGTAAGCTTCTTTTTATCTCTCTCCTTTTTGTTGGCCACCAGAACTCTGTCACTGACCTCAATCCTGGATTCATTTACTCCCCTGTTGTAAAGCTGAGCATGGCTATCCTTCTTTTTAGTGGCATGAATCTGAGCAATGTTCATGGCTTCCTTCAAGTCAATGGAGAGAAATGTCACATACCTGTATAGTCACATCAGAGTCATGAAGTACAAAGTGAAAGAAATCAACAGGGAGATGTGGTGTGTGACTAAACATCAGGCAAAATGAGGGCTAACTGGTTGTCTCGTGAACTAACATACAGGCATGAGTGATGCAAAAAAGTATTCAGTCAACCACTGATTGTGCAAGTTCTCCTACTTAAAAAGATGAGAGGGATCTGTAATTTTCATCATAGGTACACTTCAACTATGAGAGACAAAATGGTGGTGGTGGTGGGGGGGGGGGGGTGTCCAGGAAATCAAATTGTTGAATTTTTACTTTTTTGGCATTGACAGAAGTCAAACATTTCCTGTAAGTCTTCACCAAGTTTGCACACTCTGCTGCTATTTTAACCCATTCCTCCGTGCAGATCTCCTCTAGAGCAGTGATGTTTTGGGTCTATCGCTGGGCAACATGGACTTTCAACTCCCTCCACAAATTTTCTATGGGCTTGAGGTCTGAGACTGACTAGGCCACTCCAGGACATTGAAATGCTTTTTACAGAACCACGCTCATTGCCCGAGCGGTGTGTTTGGGATCATTGTCATGCTGGAAGACCCACATTTCATCTTCAATGCTCTCACTGATGGAAGGAGGTCTTGGCTTAAAATCTCATGATACATGGACCCGTTCGTTCTTCCTTTTACACGGATCAGTCGTCCTGTCCCCTTTGCACGAAAACAGCCCCAAAGCATGATGTTGCCGCCCCCATGTTTCACAGTGGATATGGCTTTCTTGGGATGCAACTCAGCATTCTTCTCCCTCCAAACACGATGAGTTGAGTTTTTACCAAAAAGTTCTATTTTGGTTTCATCTGATCACATGATGTTCTCCCAGTCCTCTTCTAGATCATCCATGTGCTCTCTGGCAAACTTCAGATTGGCCTGGACATGTACTGTCTTAAGCAGGTGGCCATGCCTGGCACTGCAGGATTTGAGTCCATCTCGGCATAGTGTGTTACTGATGGTGCCTTTGTTACTTTGGTCCCAGCTCTCTGCAGGTCATTCATCAGGTCCCTCTGTTTAGTTCTGGGATTTTTGTGCACCATTCTCATGATCATTTTGACCCCACGGGATGAGATCTTGTGTGGGGCTCCAGATCGAGGGAGATTATCAATGGTCTTGTATGTCCTCCATTTTCTTACAATTGCTCCCACAGTTGATTTATTCACATCAACCTGCTTTTCTATTGTAGATTCACTCTTCTCAGCCTGGTGCAGGTCTACAGTTTTCTTCCTGGTGTCCTTCAACAGCTCTTTGGTCTTGGCCATGGTTGAGTTTGGAGCCTGACTGTTTGAGACTGTGGACAGGTGTCTTTTATACAGATAATGAGGTCAAACTGGTCCATTAATACAGGTAATGAGTGGAGGACAGAAGAGTTTATTAAAGAAGTTACAGGTCTGTGAGAGTCAGAAATCTTGCTTGTTTTTTATTGACAAAATATTGTTTTCCACCATAATTTACTAATACAGTATATATATAAATAAACCCTACAATATGATTTCCTGGATGTTTTTTTTCCCCTCATTTTGTCTATAATAGTTGAAATAGTTGAAATGTAGACAACAAGGCCAGTCTACTTTGAATTCAGGTGGCAAAGCACAGATCGTGCCATCCAGTGTACAAATGAAATGTTCTACGCTCTCGTTTCTCATTGGGTGATAAACAGTTGTGTGAGATTTCGTTTCACACCAGAGACTCTTGCTGTGGATTCATTCAGGAAAGCTGTACATAAACAAGATTATATAATGGTAAAAATAGCAACAGACAAAGAATATTTTTGCTTACTTCCCTTTTTTCCATAAAATGTGGCTGTTTGTAGGCAGGCCATTTTGACTGACAAGAAAAAGCGAGTTCCCAGCATACAGACCCATCACATGGCACGTCACTGGAACACACCAGGTGCCTGCCACCCACAAATGAATGACAAGTCACTGCATGTAGCATTGACAGATGTGCAACATGATTGAATAAGGACACATCTTTATTAGTATGTACGTATATAATTTTGGTAAATATTCTTTTGCAAACTATTTTATAACATGCACATTTTTTTCAAAACTCAAAACAACTAGTTTTAGTTTAGAGAAACGTCTCTCAACAGAAAAAGAAACTGTCCAGATGACCTGACTGAACATTGTTGGGTCAAAACAACTAGATTTTCAATTTTAAAGATCTGTTATAGAAACATTTATATAAACTGAATTTACTTTATTTATTTATTTATTTATTTATTTATTTATTTATTTATTTATTTATTTATTTATTTATTTGTCTGAGTGGTGGTCCTGTTGTATAGAAGATTTATGTTTTAAGTGGACAGATTTTACTAAAACTGCTGAAGGAAAGCTGACATGTCCAAACTGCATCTTTGACCAGACTTTTCCTCCTAGATTGGATGTTTGCCAGCAAAACAATAAATAAATAAAAAATCTGTGTAACAAACAAAACATCCATTATCATCAAGTCCTGAACGAGCCAACAGGGAGTGGCTTTTCCCTGTGTGGCCTGGATCCTCGGAAGCCTTTCATCGAATTGGAGACTGTAAAAGAGTGCTTCATACCTGCATTAGATGAAGTCACAATAATGTAAGGATAGATATTCTGAGCTCAGAAGTTTATGAAACATTTTTGACTCTGCTGAGGAAATCTAACAGGATGTCTGGCTGTTGATATTCAGACATAGCTGAACTTTATTTTATATTTCATGGGGACTGCTTCAGAGAAGACCTATTGGAACTGATATCCCTGGAAAGACATACCACCGCAGCATTATTCCATCCATCCATTATCTTGAGTTTGTTCCGAAGTTGGGTCACAAGGCAGCACTTTGTTCAGGGAGGCCCAGACATCTCTTTCCTCAGCCACCTCTTCAATCTCTTCTGGCCCCTCTCATTGTAAAGGAGCAGCATGTCTACTCCGTCTCTCCCGGATAACTGAACTTCTCACCCTATCTTTAAAGAGTCCATCTACCCTGTGGAGAAAACTCATTTTGACAACCTGTCCAGGATGTACCCCGACTCTTGCACAAAGACTGCTGGATAAGGGTACCAGGATCCCTGCAACCCAAAAAGGAAGAAGCGGGAAGAGATGATGGATGGATCCACAGCTTCGTTCTTTTGGTCATTACCATAAGTTTGTGACATAGATGAGAGTAGGATTATAGACTGGTCAGTAAACAGAGAGTTTAGAGTCACAATATATATAAGCATGCACATACTGCGTGTCTGGAACTACAGTATATTGATGTTGAAGTGTATTTATGGTTGTGTTTGTCTGTGTTTGCTTTCACTGTCTTAAATTCAGCAATCTGAAAGCTTGTTGAATAAAACACATCTTTATCTCCTCTTTGTCATTTTCAGCACCTTTGGTATGAACTTATTCCAAATGTTTACTAGGTTAGGTTTTTCCACTTTTTTTCTTTTGCCATCTTTTATCTGTCTTCATTAAGAAATAGTATGGAACTTGGCAAGTTAGAGATGTTATTTGTGTGAATATGAGGCACAATGTGTCATTTCTGGTTTAAATATTGTTTCACACTGAAAACATCACTTTTTTTCCAAGACAAATGTTAAAACTGAAAAAAGAAAATCTGATATAATTGCCTCCAACTGTAACCATCCTTCTTTTTAAAACAATAAGCTCTGTTTTTAATGCCCCACAATCAGCTGGTTTGGAGAACTCAACTGAAGTGTGTGAGAACTTCCTGAGATATTTTATTAACAAGGTTGCAAGCAATAGAGTCCTCATTAGTCCTCCTTCCTATGACCCCGCCATCTCTGTCACACGCTCTGTTGTTTTTAACCAATTTGAACTCGTCACTCTGTCTTTTTTAAAGAGAGTTCACTGGTCATATGAATCCTGCTTGGTCTCTAAATGATCCAGTACCAGTTCGTATTTTCAGAGGAATTTCCACCGTAGTGCCTTATGTGTACAACTGTATACATGGCTGCTTGACAAATGGACATGTTTTTGGCGTGTTCTTACAGGCAGTTGTGACACTGATTGAAAAGTTTGGCCTGGACTTCACTGTACTGACAAATTGTAGGTCAATCTTGAAACTCCACTTCCTGTCTAAGAGCCTGCAGAAAACTGAGCACAACCTTCTTGTGCTGTTTGAATCTGGTTTTAAAACCCACCACAGTACTGAGTTGGCAGTGTTGAGGGGTTTTAATGGCATTTTTTAGCCACAGACTCTAGTCCCTTCAACACAGAACTGTGTGGGCATTCAAGGTGCTGCTCGTGTTGGAGCTGTTGAGTGCTTTGTAGCGCCTCTTACATGTGGAGTACTTCAGGGCTCAACACTTGGCCCGCTTCTCTTTTACCATTATTTACATACTTCCTTTTGGATCTAATCTCTGGAAATGTGGTATAGTTTTCCATTTTTATGCTGATGACAGCCAAATTTATAGGCCACCAAAACAGGAAAAGCAGTATTCTGTGAATCAACTTGGGCAGCATGGTGGCACAACTGGTAGAGTTGCTGCCTCTCAGCGAGCAGGTTACTCTGGTTCAAATCCTGGTCTGGGGGCCTTTCTGGGTGGAGTTTGCATGTTCTCTCTGTGCATGCGTGGGTTTTCGCTGGGTACTCTGGTTTCCTCTCACAGACCAAAAGCATGCGTGTTAGGTATGGTATGGCATGTTGGGCTAATGGGTAACTCTAAATTGTTTGTATGTGGCCCTGTGATGGACTTGTGACATGTCCAGGGTGTTCCCCGCCTCTCGCACAGTGATTGCTGGACATGGGCATCAGTGACCCCTGCAACCCAGAAAAGGAAGAAGCGGGTAAAGAAGATGGATGGATGGATGGATGGATGTGAATCAACTCCTGCAATGCAATGCAGAAATCAAAGCTTGAATATCGCTGAACGTCTTACAGTTTAATGAACAAGAGGCTAAGATATTGTTTAAACCTATCAATGCTTCCAAAGTCTATGCAGATCTGGGTCCTTTAGCACAACATCTGACTCAGATAGCAACTAACTTGGGCATGAGGCTGGACAATGACTTTAAACTTGATGCAAAGATTAAATCAGCAATCAAGTCCAGCTTATATCACTTACAACATATGGCCATGGTCAATCCATTTAGTATTTCACAGCATCATTTTGATATTTTAATCCATGATTTTTTTCACAACTCATTGAGACTACTGTGATGCACTTTATGTCAACTGAGCCAGTCATTATTGACTTGACTTCAGCTGGTTCAGAATGCTGCTGCTTGCTTTTTAATTGGTACCAGAAACCGAGAGCACATCACCCCTGTTCTAGAATCACTACATTGGCTCCCAGTTTGCTGTTTTTAAATGTCTTCATAGTCTCGCTCTACAGTATCTGTCCAACCTGCTCCAGCTTAGCTGTGTGTTCCCTCTCTCTCCAGTCAGCAGATCAGTTCCTGTTGGTCATCCCAAAGCGAAAGACGAGGATGAGAGGTGACCGAGCGTTTTCAGTCACTGCCCATAAACTGTGGAATGAGCTTCCTTTGGACATGAGATGGTCTGACTCACTTCCTGTTTTTAACTCTTCTCTTAAACCCCCCCCCCCCCCCCTTGAATTTTAACTCAATTTGAGATTTTTTTTTTGTTTGATAGTTTGATTTTTTTAAATTAATTTTAGTTATTCTTTTTTTTTTATTATTATTGTTTAATATATTTTATTGGTTTTATGCTTGCTTTTATGTGTTTTGAATTTATGTACCGGTATTACATTTTGTTCTTTATTAATGTACATCACTTTGGCCAACGGTGTTTTTAAAGTAAAGTTGCATGATGTTGTTATATTGTTCACAGTAAAGAAAACAATTCTGAAAGGTAATTCATTTGTATTGCACATATGAAAATTATGATGTGATGAAAAGGGGATTTTAATATTCAAATAAAAGCAGCAGACATCTTGTCTCATCACTGTGGCTACATGCAGGTATAGATGTTGCTTTGCTTTTTATTGTGCTCTTTCTTTCTATCATTTTTGATCAGCAAAATCTTGTGTGTTACCAGAGTTTAGAACACCAAGAACAAAAATGACTCAGGATAAAAAAGGTTTTATTTATTTTTATTTTATTTTATTTACAGATGCTGTGAGAAGGTGTGGGAGAGAGTATCTGCGAAGTTGGCTTATTTTTCATGAATAAGTTTTGTTATCAGAAAAGAAGGATTGGCTCTTACTGAGCTTATCTTTTCCTTTCAGGCTCGGAGAGGAGGGTTGGAGGATTCCAGGACCAGACAGGAAGACGTGGGATTCCAGGAGGCAAGTTGTATCCAGAGAGTGAGAGACCAGTGGAACCAGAGGTGGTGGCAGAAGTTGGTAATGTCCAAAAATACTTCTAGTTAGAATGGTGTGTGTGTGTGTGGGGGGGGTAGACAAAAGGATAGCAGGTTTAATTTGCTAAATGTGAAAGGTGGGATGGCTCTTCATAGAAGGAAATAATTTCAGAATAACCACAGAAGGATTCAGGATTCTTTTCATGGGCTAAGTACAGAAAAACCTATGTGCCAACGTTCTGGGAGTGTCTTTGATATTGATGTCACGTGATGAGAGCTATACTTTCTGTACCACAGTATGTTACTCTCACTGACTGTCATCACAGGAAGTTCATCACTAAGGCCTTTTCTGTTTGTCCTTATTAGGACATTGTATTGACTTACATTCCTTTCTGTAGCCTAACCTTGACCTTGACTCTAAAATAATGTTCTACCATGTTAGGTCCGGGTTTCTGTTCCCATAATGATCCTGACAAGGTCATTATACCAGAAACAATTTTAAAAAGTAACAAAAACCAAGCACACACACTCACACACACACCATCCACAGCAGTCATCCTCCCTCTATCTCTGCTACATTCATCAACTCTTTCTCCATCTTCTATTTTTGATGGAGTAAACAGGAAAGACACTGTTTCTGTCTCAGGGTTGCTGTGACAAAAACACATAAGCAAATCTGCTGCATGGCCAAGAGCCGAGCGAAAATCTTCATCTCTAAATCTGTAGTGTCTGGATAAATCTGCTCATGACTAAGTCATAGAAAACATTCCTGAACATGGCTACTGTCTGTTTTTACTGTCAGACTTAAAAAATTGATTTGTGGTTTCTTGTCACGTTTCTGCTCCTGTCTCAATGTCTGCCATAGTTATGTTCCACTTAACTTTATTTATGTTGCCTGCCCTTTCTGTTCACAGTCCAGTCTTTAGTTTTCATTTTTCTGCCCAGTAATGCCTATCACCCATCCTCAGCTCAAACCTGCTTCCTTGTTATCTTTGCCACACCTCCTTGTTACCTGCTGCAATTACTCTTCATGCCTCCACCTGCTCACAGCTCTATTTAAACCACAGCTCTTCAGTCACCCAGTGCCAGATTGTTGAAAGCCTCACAGCCAGTAAATCTTCCAGCATTACTCATCTCTACTTCCCTTGTTCATGACCACAGCTTTGTTCTTGACTCCTCGCCTTGTCTTTGCCCCTGTCTAGATATCACGCCTGCAGCTTTCATGGTTTGACCTTGCTCCTCTCTTTGACCACGTCTACAGATTCTCCTCTTGCATTGTTTGCCTGCTCAAAACTCTCCTGGCTCTCGACTCCTGCTACGTCTCTGGATTTCTGTTTCCTGCCCAGCCCTCCAACGCTCCCTGCCTCAGCCCTGCATTTGCCACAGAAGGTTAGTGACTTGCACATCACCTCTCTCAGCCCACAGAATTGCTTTGCAGTCACTAACCTGTCTGTCTCCATAGATTGGACCGAACTGTGGCCCTGATCCACCAGATGCCGCCTGTTGAACAATAAACTTTTTTTTTAAACACTTTTGAGTCATGTGTTGTGCTGCATCCATACACACCTGTGACAGAATGAACAACTGTTCTGACAAAAACAAGACAAAGACGGGAAGAGTTGACATGAAGCATTAAAAAAAAAATTGTAAAGGAAGAATGTAAGATTTAAGATTTTAATTTATTTTTCCTTCATTGACGAGTTTAACTTGTAAATATCTTTAACTTGTAAATATCTTTTCCCATTAATTCAGAAATTGAGTTATTTTATCCAATTTTTAACTTTAACCTTAGTGAAGGTTCTGTTCTCGTCCTGGCCAATCCAGACTGCTTGTCTTCTCCTGGTTTACGTCGGCTCCCGTTGCCAGTTCAGATTGGGCGAGATGTTTTAATACATCCATCTCATTCTGATCTCTAAACATCGTCAGCGTAAGTGAGAGCAGCGACTGTCTGTTGTCCAGGAGACAACCCTTTATACAATTGTCATTTAATGTTTTAATCAGGGGGTCGATTTCCAGATATAAATGGCAGTATGGAGCATCCCTGCTTAACTCCTTGAGATACATCAAACTGTTCTGTCAGGACCTGTTTAGTTTAGTTTAGTTTAGTTTATTTTCTTTGTTCATTTTATAAAATATATAACAATAAACTAATTTTCACATGATAACAAAAATATAAAATGAAGGGTGGCAGAAGAAAAAAATCTTATTTTATCTGCCCCCTTTTAACAATCAATTCAAACAATTATCTATAAGTAACAAAACAAAA
>JARVGV010000280.1:28938315-28949766 GCA_031762435.1 Hypsolebias longignatus | reverse complement strand
TGCTGATCTGTTTCATGTTGCTGCTGATCTGTTTCATGTTGCTGCTGATCTGTTTCTTGTTGCTGCTGATCTGTTTCTTGTTGCTGCTGATCTGTTTCATGTTGCTGTGTTAATTTGTACTCATCTGCTCACATGGACTCATGTTTGTGCTGCTGTTTGGCGTGTTGTTTTGTACTACTAGTGCTTAGGGTGTTTTGTCTAATGTTTTTCTTGGTTCATATCTTGGTATTTCTGTTTTTCTTTTACATTTTGTTCTTTTGTTGGATGTAACTAGGACCTTGTGTAGACAATTTTGTTCCACCACATGTACCACATTTGGTGCTTATGACAAATAAAGTAACTCTGACTCATTTACCCATTCATACAGCACTACTATTTCTGTACAAAGAATAGTCAGTGATTTATCACATTCATACACCGATGGGACACATATCGGAGGCAATGAGGGGTTGGGACATGTCGACATGTGACTGCTGGTGGAATCAAATCCCTAACTCTCCCATTGGAGGATGACTGCTTTCACCACTCATCCACAGCCAACAGAAAATGATCTATATATTAAAAAAAAGAAACAAAAACAGCTACAATGTAAAGCACTGTAGAAAACTAAAAACAGGAACATGTCTGCATTGGTTTTTGCCATGAACTTAGCAGATGTTTGAAACCACTTAGAGAAGTCAAGGTCAAGAGCTTCAGAACAAGGTTTTCCAGGATACAGGGGCGGAGTAGGAGAAGGCCCCTTTGCCTAGTTCAGTCCGCACTGACGGAACACTACATGTAATCATGTCCTGAGAGCGCACGCCGTAGCTGCACTCATTCAGTGATATGTAGGAGGAGATGTTTGAAGGCAGCAGACCAATAAGTGATTTATAGATGAAAATGTACCAGTGAGAGAGTCTGTGTGAAGTTAATGATGACCAGTTAACCAGTGAGTACAGGGTGCAGTGGTGAGTACGATAATCACAGCCAGTTATGAATCTTAGTGCACCGTGACAAGACAGCATCCAACATCTGCAGGGTGCTTGTAGGGGCATTCATGTAGATAATGTCACCATAGTCAGTGGAGGGAAGGAACATCACAAGGTGTTTCCTAGCATTCAGAGTTAGTTAGGATCTATTCCTGAAAAAAAAAAATGAAAAAAAATTACTTTCAGTTTATTTATCAATATGGAGCTTAAAAGATAGATGTGACTCGACCAAAATACCCAGATATTTGTAGGAATTGAATAACTCAATAGGAACACTATTTGAAGATAAAATAAACTGCTGGTACTGACTTCCTGTTTGAAAACAACATCCCTTTGGTGTTGTCTGTATTTAGTACAAGTTTGAGACGGAACAAATCAGACTGGATGATGTCAAAAGCTGATTGCAAAAGCTTGAAAAACTTAGCAAATATTTTAGCTCGACACTAAACAACTGTATTGTCAGTGTAGAAATGAATGCATCAGGGATGCTCTGACCTACATTACCTGTACCTATGTAGATTGTGAAGAGGGTGGGTCCTAAGACTGAGCTTTGTGGTACACCATTGTTAACAGTTAGATAACTGGAAGAAGTACCCTTTTGCTAAACACATTGCCTCTGAGCTGATACTTAGTGAACCAACCAATAGTGTCATCTGAGAAACCAATTTCTGAGAGCTTATGACACAAGATGTTATGATCCACAGTGTCAAAAGCTTCAGACAGGTCTAAGAAAAGTGCAGCACAATAATCCTTAGCATCCAATGCTTCAACGTCATTAAGAACCTTCAGCCAAGCCGTCGTGCTGTGTTGCTTCCTGAAACCAGATTGATGGAGAGGTAAGATGTAAAAAGAATCCAAATACTTTTTTAATTTGAGAGTTCATTAGTTTTTCTAAAACCTTAGCTAAAATACAGAGTTTAGAGATTGTCTGATAATTCTGCTTCGATAATGATGCATCTACAGTCAGAAAGAAACAGCAAACTTTAACTCTGAATTAAAAGAGTAAAAGCCAATCCAAAACAACTGAGCCTCTACTGGGACAGACCAGGCTTTGGTAACTCAGTGGTAACTCAATGCAAAACTAAAGTCAGTATTTAACTGGGCTGTTGGTAGCACATAGAAAACAGCAATCTGACGGAGGTTATGACATTATGGTGACATTATTTACGTGAATGCCCCTGCCAGCTCCTTGCAGATATTGGATGCTGTCTACCATGGTGCACTACAATTCATAACTGGCTGTATCTATCACTGTACCCTGTACTTATTGGTCAGTTGGTCGTTATTAACTTCATGTAGGTTCTCACACCGGTTCACTTTAAATCACTCCTTGGTCAGCTGCCTTCTTATATCTCCTCCCACTTGTCACATCATCAGTGCAGTTACAGCGTGCACTCTCAGGCCATCATTACCTGCAGCGTTCCCTCAGTGAGGACTGAACTCTGTAAAAATACCTTTTTCTACTCAGCTCTTGCAACCTGGAACACCTCGCAACAATGTCTGAAGCTGCCAACTTTGATTTCTTTATGGGATTTCAAACAATTGAGAAGGTCATTAAAAAAGTTTTGAAAAGTGTTGTTTTTAGTATTTCACCTTGTTTTATATGGCACTTTGATGTTATTGTTTTATAACACTACTTTTTATTATTGTTGTCTGTACTTTATATGTTGTCTGTCTAAAACAGGCCTCTCTTGAAATGAAACGTATAAATAAAGGTTGAATGAAACAAAGGTTTCCAAAACTGTCTCAAACCATTTGCAAAGTTTATCGGTTTGCTTGCATGAATTGCAACTTCTCAAGCCACATGAAGTTTAAACACATGCACAACATTTCTTTCAAAATAGTCTCAAAGTCGTCTTTGTTTAGTTTCTGCAATTCTTTTTTTTGTCAAGTGTGGGATCGTGGCGGAGAGGGGGGGCAAGGTTGTACAAATGTGATATTCAATGTGAACCAAAGTGAAAATGTGTGTATTTCTTCACAATGCCCCGTACGTGTCTCTAGACACAGACAGTCAGAGCCCAGTGAGAAGAACTCTCTAACAACAGAACGATACCAGCTATGAAGCATGCTGTTCAGAGTATTATGGTATGGGATTTGTTTTACTTCAAAAATTGAGTAAAGTTCGATATGAAAAAAAAATCTTTATAAAATTAACCCAAAGATTTAAAAATGCATGTGCATGAAAGAACTGATCAAATACAGTATTTAATCTAATGATGCCAGAAACTAATACAATAATTCAATTTAAAAAATACTTCATTAGTCCCAAAAGGAAATTCGTTGTTGTTGTAACTCGTTATCCTTGTTCATTAAGACATGTTATAGATACTGATGGCTGTAGGCAGAAGGATCTCTTGTAAAGGTCTGTCCCACAGCAGATCGAAGAAACTGGTCGCAGACGCTGTCCGAGTCATCCACCCAGACTCAGCTGGCCTTTCAGTTCCCCCAGGCTGTAGGACCGCCCAAATGCCGGACTGAACTCCTCCCAGAGCAATGGTTACTCCTCCCAGCAGCCTGCCGAGCTCCTAGTCGCTGCGGATAGCCAACTGCAGGTGCCTGGGGACAATCCTGTCCTTCTGCTGTCACGAGCCATGTTTCCTGCTAGTTGCAGGATCTCAGTGGTCAGGCACTCGAGCACAGTAGCAAGGAGACAGTAATGCATCTATGGTGCCTCCTTTTCAACTCATTTGAGATTTGGGGCTATAGCTTAGATATTATTTGAGCTTTTGAAGTGTTAATCAGCTGCTCCCAGTTGTAAAAAAAAACATTGTTGCCATGGTTATGCATCATAACAAATGTCCAAATCTAAAAAAAACGTTTAAATAAAAATCCTTCCAGCTACACAGCATCCAATACCAGAGGAAACACTCATCCAAAAATGTGATTTACATCCAGCAAAGGAGGAATTAAAGTTTCCAAAAGCAAAATCTCAGAATGAATGTAACAGCGCTGCTCCAACATGCAGCCACCCCGAACAGCGCAATTCTAGAACCATTACCATTATATTCATACCATTATCAATTATATAAACACTAATATTTTGTCCCTGTAAGAAGTAGAAAAATCAAGTTGTATATTATTTACTTGTATACATGTACAGTTTATTACAGATGCAGTTACTTTGTTTAGTGTATTGAAAATAGGCAACAAATAAGAAAACTCTGGTCACATACTTCCCTGAACTAATTCAGATGGTTAATATTACAAATTTACTCTGCCATCATGGGCACACGGGGAAGAAGATGGTGGGAGTTAAGTGCCTTGCTCAAGGGTCCAGAGTGGGGCAGATGAGGTTGGAGGCAGGTGTGGGTGTTTCCTCTTTCACCTCTTTTCACCTCTTTCCACCTCTTTCCTCTTTGCACCCATATTTTGATGTCGGTCCGAGGAGATAAACTGGTGACCTTCCAATCACAGGCCCACCTTTTCTAACCTTTGCACCACCACAGGTGACTCAGGTGTAGTCCACACATGATCTACCAACAACTTGTGAAATCGTACAAGCTAAACAAAACTTGATTTAAAAATCAAGATACCGGGTACTTTAAAGAGATGCTAGATCAGCTTTCAAATGGATACACACACACACACACACACGCACGCACACACACACAGAGCCATCTGGCCACATTCTTGCTCTAACCTACTGTACTGGTGTCTGCCCACCTGTGTGTCTGTCAGCCTGCCTGAATGTCTTCCTGGGCAGAATCTGATTTCCTCCCCATATGGTGTGTGGTGGTGAGTTGTGGTGTGTTGTGATGTTTGTGTAGAGGATTAGAGCTGAGTCAGTGTGTCACTGACATCAAACCTGCAGCATAGCTTAAAGAACCTTCTACAATTATCATGTGGTGTAAACAACAGATAAAAAGTCACAAAATAATGTTTCATAAACGGCAAAAATCATTTTATGGATTTTTTTTTCTGTAAAATAATCAACTCTACCTCATTTGATTGTTTTCAAGAGTGTTTATTTTTTATTTAAAAAATCTTAAATACTCAACCCTATTAAGTTACAATCTATAAATGCTTGTGTTTCCTTGTTTTTATTTTTTATTTTTCAAAGAAATACACAAAAGCAGAAAACAGATCAGCATGTATCTTTGTAATATGAAAAACTTGTAATCCTTCAAAAACAATTGATAAGACAAAAAGGAATAACTAAAAAAAATCATAATTTTAGGGAAAACGTTTTTGTAAATCAGACTGAAGAAGTCTTTTGGATGAAAGACGAAACATTTATACATTTTTTTTTGTTTGTTTTTTGAACCTGTCCAGTGGACCAGATTTAACTCTTTTAGGTTTTTGTAAATCCATCATCCTATTACAATAGAAAGCCTGCATTTACAAGAGACCACCTGCAGCACTAAACCTTTTGTTTCCAGGAGTGTGAACTGTTTCACTGTTCATCTCAAGCCTGCGCTCATTACAGCTTACTTCATCCAGTGTTAGCAAAATAAACAGTTTTTGCCTTATTTTAACTGTTTTTGTAGTTCTGGATTTAGTTATGTTAGTGTGAGTTAGCAGCAGCAGCAGCACAGTGTTGCAGATGGAAGAACTGCTGTCTCTCCCAGATCGAATCCTGGCCGAGGGTCTTTCTAGGTGGAGTTTACATGTACTCTCCGTGCATGCATGGGTTTTCTACGAGCACTCCGGTTTCCTCCCACAGACCAACAACATGCATGTTAGATTGACTGGTAACTCTAAATTGTCTTTAGGTGTGAGTGAGAGAGTGAATGTTTGTTTGCCTCGTTTGTCTCTGTGTGTCCCTGTGATGGACTGGAGACCTGTCCATGTTGTACCCTTCCTTTTGCACAATTGCTCTAGATATGCGCACCAGTGGACCCCACATCTCCCCCAACACACACACACACACGCACGCACGCACGCACGCACGCGCGCATGCACGCGCACGCGCGCGCGCACACACACACCCACGACACCGCCAGGAAGAAGCGGGTAAAGATAATAGATGGATGGTGTCAGTCATGTATGTGTGCACAGCAGCTTTCAGCGTTCATTGGTTATAATGAACCATCTTGTCACAACTTAAACAAAAACACCTCCTACTGCCACCTGATTGGTCGGCAGGTTCAGTTGCAAGATGTTCATGGTGAAGGGGCAGAGCTACACAGAGCACAGTAAACCTGTGATTTAGTGCAACTGATCCTGCTGTTAGACATCTGTCTACTCCCTCCCTTTGGAGTTCAGTGCCACCATCTGTCTGCTGGTTTGTTCTCAAATTCTGGTCCTGTTGCCGTTTTAATAAAGCATCAGCCAATCAAATCAAAGATTAATAAAATCACAAGCTTCTGATTGGTAGAATTACAAATAATAAACACTCAAAAGGAACAGAATATAGATCTAAACAGACAGAACCCATTATGTGACACATGACACACCCAGATGTTCATTCTCTATAAGTTCTAACTAGGGAGGGAGCTAACTAGTTAGAATTTATTGAGAATGACAAAGGCAGCACTGGTAAGTGTATTACATATTTATTCACACCACTACCTGCCTCTTACACAATGATGACTAGATATGGGCACAGTGACTCCTGCAACCCAGAAATGAAGAAGCAGGTAAAGATAATGGATGGTTTTATACAAGATTATTTTTTATATACATTTTTCTTGTTAACTCCTCATGTAACATGACATAAGCAGTTCATGATGATGCACCAAAGCAAGTCATCATGAACTGCTCCAACTACATCCATATCCTCAACAAGTGCATCCTGACACCTCCTCTCTGGATTTCGTTGACTTTTTCCTGGCAGCTGTTATAACTTGTTCACGAGAGAGGGAACAAAGGGGCAAGTGATCATCAGACACATCGATGCAGCTCTGCAGTATCGCAGATGATGAACAACAAGGTGGAGAAAGAATGGGGGTTAGGAAACAAGTGGTCAAAATGAGTTTTCTGTGCAGGGTTGCTGGACTGTTCCTTAAAGATAGAATGTGAAATTCAGTTATCCAAGAAAGACTTGGAGTAGAGTTGCTGCTCTGCTACTTCAATAGGAGCCAGTTGAGGTGGTTTGCACATATAGGAAACTGAAGGTTGCCCTATGGAAGTGTTCTAACAATGTCTACCTGGAAAGAGACCCCCCAGGGAAGACCAGGACATGTTGGAGAGACTATGTCTCCTGGGAATGCATTGAAATCTTCCCACAAGAGCTGGAAGAGGAACTTGTAGAAAGAAAGGTTGGGACCTCCCTGCTTAAGCTGCTGCCTTTGCTACCCAACTCCAGAACTAGCGGGATAATATTGGATGGCTGGCTGGATGGCTGGATGGCTGGATGGATGGATGGATGAATGGATTTTACCAGAAGAATCTAATAAAGATCTAAAATATATAGTTTACCCAGAACAATATGGAAGGCTGCTGTAACTGGATCTCGCACTCCATGAACAGAACAGGAAACCACATCTGTAGAACCTGTAAAATAAAAATGAATTAATTAATTGTATCACATTACCTGTATATGCAGCAATCTTCATGCTGCATCGCTATTAAAAATTCTCACCAGCAGGAATGATTCCTATTGGCAGCATAGCTTTCACGGGTTCTTCAGGAAAATTTGCATCCAGCTGGGCTCTGAGAACCAAAGCATGACACATCTCGGCCACTGATCCATCCCCAGCAACACACACCACCCTGACCAACATGTAGAAAGAGATTAACACAGGCAAACCAGGAGATATCCATTTGATATATCATTCAAGCTTTTATTGTAACAGTGAAGGCATTTAACAAATTTCATGCACATTGAACAGATATCAAGAAATACAAAACACAGTCATACATAACACAAGTAGTTTTATTACTTTATCTTTATAAAAACTGGAGAAAAAAATGAAGATCTTACATAGAACATCCTTGACTTCTCACCATAATTATTTTCCTTATATCGCTACTTAAACTTTTTTCCATTTACTTTACTCATCATCACTCTACCACACCCAATTTTCCTGGATAGTTGATCCAGAGTACTTAAAGTCATGCATGTGACCTCTTCCCCTTGTAGCATCACTGTTCTACTTGCCTCTTTCACATTCACACACATTCTCCATTTTGCCACCGGTGACTTTCATTGCTCTTCTTTCAAGTTGATACATCCACCTCTCCAAGTTCTATTTCACCTGTTCCCTGTTCTCACCACATATCACAATGCCATGTGCAAGCATCATAGTCTTTGGGGGGTTCAACTTGACCTCAACTGTTAGTCGGTCCATCACCATAGCAAACAAGAAGGGGCTCAGAACCAATCCTTGATACAGTCCCAACTCCAACTCAAAGCTATCTGTCACTCCTACAGAACATCTCACCACTGTTCTGCTGTACTTTTCTGCCACTCCAGAATTCCTCATGCAATACCACACCTCCTCCCTCGGCACCCTGTCATATGCTTTTTCTAAATCCACAATGGAGTCCTTTCTGACCATCTCTGTATCAGCATCCTAAAAGCAAAAACCTTGTACCTGTAAGTGGTGCCCTTTCTTGGCATGAAACCATACTGCTGCTCACAGTTATCTCTTGTCTAAGTCTTGCTTGCACAACTCTCCCCAAGATCTTCACTGTGTGGCTCACCAATTTAATTCCCCTGTATTTGATACAACTCTGTACATCACCCTTGTTCTGTAAAATGGCACCAGCACACTTCTTCCCCATTCCTCAGGCATTTCCTTGCTCTCAAAAATACCACTGAATAATGAAGTCAAAAATCTCACTGACATCTCTCCTTGATATTTCCATACCTCCACTGGTTTGTCATCAGATCCAACTGCCTTATCCTCTTCAAAGCTTTTTGGACTTCATCCTCTTTAGTCTTTTACTTTTCTTCCACACAACAGTCATCCTACACACCACCATCTGATGCTGTCTGGCCACACTCTCCCCTGCCACAACCTTACAGTCCCCAATCTCCCTTAGGTTTCATCTTTTACATAGTGTAGTCTACATGTGTGCTCCTACTTCCACTCTTATAGTTCACCCTATAATCCTCTCTCTTTTGTAAATAGGTGTTGACTAGCCATTTTGGTCCACTTGACAACATCTGCCACTATCTGCCCTGCCTTTTTTCTTTCCAGGACACTAAATCTGCTCCACAAGCACAGCTACCAAGCCCAGACCAGGCCTCACTACTTGCCACCAGCTTCAGCTATCAGGCCAAGAACAGTGAACACAGATGGTTCAGGAGCTCCCTGACTCCTCCGGCAGATGGATTGCAGTGACATGCTGGTTGCTGCCATTAGGTACAGCAGCAGAGCTGAGCAGACTCCACTGCCATCTAGCCAGGCCCTGTGAACGGGCCTAGCCCAGGCCACATTATCAGCTACCTAGCTGGAATTTCACCACCAGCCACCTGGGTCAGCTGTCATATCTCCTGACCACAAGAGGGACCTGATCTGTTTTATGGTTACTTGGACTATAAGAGTCTTGTTGGATTTCCTTTCATTTAGATGTTTATTATCTTGTGACACCATAAAAAAAGCTTTTGAGAATGCTTTATTACTGTTTACACATCATTTTATGCTTATAAAATGTGTGTTGGTTATAATTTTGTTTTTTATCATCTTCTCATTTATTACTCCTCCTGATTTCTGGGAATACTGTATTCCTGTTCACCCAGGATAATGCAATGACCCAGCCTTTCTAAATATTGCCTGATTGTGTTGAGTGATTTATCCTTTCATGATTGTTGTTCTTGCAAAGATTTGGGATTTATCCATATTAAAGCTAGAAGCCTATTACCTAAAATGGATCAGATCACAGTTGGGTTGCGTTCAAAACCAGAATTTGTTTTTGATTCAGAGACATGGCTGCATAAATCTGTTTCCAACCCTGATTCAAACCTTTCCAGTTACTGTATACTATTTTCTGGTTAGATAAGCTAACAAGGGGAGAAGAAGTTGCTACCTTTGTTAAAGATAATCTGCAGTGTTCTGTTGCTTTTGAAAAATCAAATCCCAAACAGTTTGATCTGTTGGTTTTGAAGGTACTGCTTAAAAAATGTCCTTAACGATAGCAAGTTGTAACCATCCTCCCTCAGTTTCAGCTTATTCTTTATTGTCTTTCAGTAATGCTTTAGCACCTTTCAGTCAGTTTGAATAACTTCTGCTAGGAGACAAACTGTGATATGTTGAAACAACCTGACTCCATCATTCAGCAATTTGACTCTGTATCAATTGATATGTCACATGTAAATGTCTCCTGGGTGCATTAGCCAAAAGCAACAATAAAGATTTTTAAGGTGCAACTCTTCCTAGATTATTTGGCTAACCTGGATTGGAGCAAGGTTGACCATGTCTCCACAGTGGATGAAGTATGGTCCCTGTTTAGATAGCACTTTGGTACAAATAATAATTATCATTACATGAGAATGGATAAAAGATTGTTTCAGTCCACTGCTCTCTTGCAAGTTGTCAGTTTTGCTGCCTCAAAAAAATGCTGCATGACTTGAGGCATGGCAAATTGGATTAGAGAATGATAAACTTGCTTTTGCCAAATTAGCAATAAAGCTACACAAGCAGTCTAACAAGGTTGAGTCAGGTCTTCTGGAAGAGTTCTTTGTTGAAATGTTTTGTTTTTTAATCCAAGACTTCTTCAGTCTGATGAGCTGGAAGCAAACTCAGTCTTAAAAGCAGCACCTATTCATAGTGGATCAACCATGATGGTAACAGACAGAATGAACTGTTCATATGCAAAAGGAAGACCATCAGCCTAGTGTTGTGTTCAAGACCATCTAATCTGAGACCAAATCAAGACCAAGACCAGAGTGTACCAAGATCGAGACAAGACCAAGACTTCTGGGGTCCGAGACCAAGTAGAGACGAAGACGGAGGGAGGGTGAGACCAAGTCGAGACCAATACTTCAAATACAATAAAATATAAAATTTTATTACAAAAATATTTTTATAACAGTCATACTGTATACTGCAACTTTAAGTTTGCTTTTGAATGAATATATCAGCTTTTATAAATTTTCAAAGCTACATAAAGAAATCAGACATTCTGTATCTTAACTACATGTGATTCAACAAAAAAAATTACACAACTGTTGGGAAGCAGTTTCATAACATGCCAAATCTAAAAAAAAAACAGCAGAAGCAAAACACACTTCATAAGTCTGAACTCAAGACCAAGGATAACCATATACTGTAGTTGCATTAGTTACAAGTACTGTATATTCTTTGTGATTTAAATAGGTGAATTTTATAACTGATGGTGTTCTGCCCAAGGCTGGAAGTTGGAAATGTCTTAATAATTTAGTTTAAAAAGAAAAAAAAGAAGAGACAACTCCCACAGTGTTGATCTATTGGTATTTTATTTTGAAGGAGAATTTTGAGTTGGCAGTGCATTGTGGGTAGCAGAGACAGTGGCAGTTACGAAAACGTTTGAAGTATACTTCGCTGCAGCATGCAGAAAGGGGCGGAGACAGACCACTTCTGTCCGTCTCCGCCCCTTCGCACCTTATTTGGAAATG
>JARVGV010000280.1:28922785-28935285 GCA_031762435.1 Hypsolebias longignatus | reverse complement strand
ACCTGTCAATCAATTCAGGGGGCGTGTCAGCAAATGACCAATCAGCAACCTCATTTTGTCCCGTGGAGCTGACTGAACCCGAAGAAATTAAGGAAATAACGTCAAGAATTTAGCGCGAAAACGCGAGAACATACGTATAGGTGAACTGCCTGCGTTCAGTACGCGCGTACGGAGCGGCGTACAGCCATACGCAGAGCTATACTGGGGGCTTAAGACTGGGCTGAATACAGCATCTCAGACTGAAGAAGTCTTTCGGACGAAAGACGAAACTTTCTACAATTTTTTTGTTTTGTTTTGTTTCTGAATGTCCAGTGGACCAGACAACTTTTTTAGATTTTCTACTTGGATTATTGAGCATGCATCAGGATGTGAAATAGAAACTGAATTTCTATTCTACTCTGAATATTTATTCTCAAATAATAAGTTTCTTGTAGATAAAGATAGAACAGTTATTTGCCCAAGAAGTCTGATAAAGGAGTTGTGATGGGGTGCTAAGATTAAACTGGTGATGGGAGAACATGCAAACCCAACACCTAAAGGAAAATACAAATACAGTACTTAGAAAAGGACCATATTGCTGGGAGGCAGCAGTATTAACCACTACACCATTCTGATGCTGGAAGTTGGCCACCTGCATCATGAAGGACCCCACTCACCCAGCACACACACTTTTTGTACTGCTCCCCTCAGGCAGGAGATTGAGAAGCATTCAGTGTAGAACCACTAGACTGAGGAACAGCTTCTACCCTGAAGCTGATAGACTAATAAATCTCTAACCACGATAATCACTGTGAAAAATCACATCATGCTGCTGCTGCTGATCTGTTTCATGTTGCTGTGTTCATTTGTACTCATCTGTTAACACAGACTCATGTTTGTGCTGTATTGTTGAGCGTATTGTTTTTAACGCTACTAGTGCTTAGTATATTTTTAGTTAACATTTTTTTCTTAGTTCATATCTTAGATCTCATTACTGTTTTTCTTTTATATTTTATACTTTTGTTGGATGTAACTGGGACCCTGTGTAGACAATTTTGTTCCACCACATGTACCACATGTGGTGTGTATGACAAATAAAGAACCTTGAATCATTGAATTCTGCTGTCTGAAACATTGTTTTAATTGTCCAGACAGAAACATGGAATTTTAGGAAGATCCTGGTCCCCAACTCCACTATCTGCCTAAAGAGTTTAAAATATTTACCATATGTTGACATTATACTAAAACTTATTTCATTAAAGAAGAAAAATATACCGGTAGTTAGGGCTGCGATTAACTAGTGACCTGTTCAGCCTATCTCTGGTCTTTTGACCTCTAGGAGAGGCTTCCATCTCCCAATGACCTTGATGAGAACAAACCAACTACAGAAAACAAGTATAAGGGATTACCATGAGGTCTAAATAAGCCTTACTGCTTCTGTGCCTCTAGTGATGCTGTGCTCTTGCTATCTCCTAAACACAAAGTAATATGAGAACATGTCATTCAATTTGCTGATAAGTTTCTCAGGAACACGTTGACTTAAAGATGTCAAATATACATTAGATTATCTTCCAGCCTCAGTCAGTGGCATGTTGCTATGGTACTACTGAAGGGTCACCATGGTAAAAAATCCCAATGTTGTCAAGTAGGAGTGTTGAATTTCTGACGAGGACATGAGGCTGGATTGCTGAATGTTGTTGACAAAAACAGAGACTCCATCTGAAGGTGGTGTCAATGTCATGAACTTGAAAGGCTTAATCATTTACTCATTTAAAAATCATGAGAAAAAATTATTGGGAAAATACTTTAGTGTTCAATGTAAAACTATTTCAAAATATTAGAAGATGTGACAACATTTTGGATTACACAGTAACTTGTCAGTGGAGAATAATACTTTTAAGCAGGTTTGGCTCCATACTTTTTCAAAAATAAATATTTGTTAATTAAATACAATATTTGTTCAAGACTCCCAAAATTTTAATAAAGTTTTATGAATAATTTAAGGCTTGCTTTGAGTTATTGTGGAGCTGTGTGTGCCTGATATAGGGTCAGCAAAGAAGAATAAACATGCTTAGTCTCAGTAGAAGAAGCATGAAGAACAGTTTCTCTTTACTCTCTTCGGGAACCTCTTGTGGTCAGAAAAGTCTTTGGAAGCTCTAATACAGTTTAATTTCACCTTTAGGCCTGATTTGGCAGACTGATCCGTTCAACAGCATCAGGGCATTTGTGCACGAAAAGACCAAAACTATTGTATATTTGGACTTTTTAAAAAAAAACTTTTGATCATATATCGTGTAGACTCTAAGACAAATATATAAATACATTAATTATTGTATATCTGGCAATACTGATATGGACAAGATTTGAAGGCAAAGTGGAAACACATGAGCCTAATGATGACTGGGAACAGAAGACTGGGTGGAGCTGGAGCTGAGAAGTAGAACTGCCTGGGGGAAATGGTGGCAAGGAGAAAACACAGGGAGGCAATGAAACAAACCAAGCACAAAAAACTGAACCAAACTTCACAAGAGAACAACAACAAGACAAATAATGTAAATAGAAGACCAAACACTGAAAAAAGACACGACACAGGGATGGTTAAGATAAAGAGCAGGATCGCCACAGATCACAATGTTTGTGGTTTCATTCAGTCCATATGTTGTTTTGAGCAGAAATGGGAGAGAAAAAAATCACTGCAGAATGAATTACTGTATAATGAATGCAAGGAGACCTTCATATTCCACCTCTGATATAACAAATTATCACCCTTCCTTGTTTGATTTGCACTAAAACAAGGTGCACAAACATTTGACTTCTACTAAGTATTGAATGTGTGCTAAGGTAAAATAAATGTATTGTTCTTGACAAACCAGTAAAGAGAGTAAAAGGGAGGAAGAGAGGTGAGTAGCCTGCTTTCATCCAGTCACTATGGATACACACACGTTTACTGACATAATAGTTAATGTGTAACACACAGCTGTGTGCATGTTCACATATAAAAAGAGCAATAAAACAATATATGGAGACGTTAATAAATGCCAATTAAGAAAAGTTATCAATCTAAGAAAGCCAACAAATTGCACTGAATATTCACATTGGCAACAGTAGAAAGAAATAATTCCATTTATACTGTAAAAAACATCTGGCAAAACCAGGCTCAAGATGGGCAGCCTTGACCGACTGGGGTTAAAGTACAGGAAAGTGATGCACGCACACACTAGAAAATAAACTACTAAAATACACAGAATGGCTGTTACAGATACAGTTTTTATGGGAATTAAAAACAAAGACAATTTAATTTTAATTATAGAAATACTGTAATTATAAATACAAATATGGAGAGTGGAGTGAGTAAAGGCAGCAGCTGAATAAGAAAATGTAGTCTGTTTGCCCTTCAGCGGTCCAAATCTTTAGCAGCAGAACTCATATATGACAAGTCTTACGGATTTCCTGTAAATTATATGGATTTTTCTACATTTTTCATGACTACAGATGTAAGGAGAAAGTCAAGGATTTTTCAAACATGGAGCTTCAAATTTATTTTGTTTCAGAGTTCGCTAAAGTTGCCCCCTCCTGCTCCTCGTCCTCTTCCCTGCTACCTAGACTGTACCTGTCTTCTGTTTAAAGTTGTTGTTCACATTTTGACGTAAATAACTTCCTTCACCCTTCTCAAACCATCTGTCTTCTACATTTTGGTCCTCAAAAGAGTGTCCCTTGCCTTCGAGTTGAAAGTGGACAGACGAGACTTGTCCTAAAGAGCGGTCTCTCTTGTGTTGAGCCATGCGTCTGTAGAGAGGTTGTATAATTTCTCCAATATAGAGGTCTGAACGTTCTTCACTGCACTGAACTGCATACACTACACTGCTCAACTTGGGTTTGGGGGTTCTTTCCCTAGGGATGGAAAAGTCTGTCTGAGGATCCTATTGGGTTTAAAACGCACTGGAATGTGTTTGGAGAAAATCATTGAGAGTTTTTAGATACTCCAGCAACATTTGTACTAAGATTTACATGCAGTCTAATCTGCAAATGAATCTAAGTACAGTTTTGCACTAAGAGATTGGACTACTACAGTATTGCAGTGTTGAATTTAGTGTTGAGTGTGTAAGACATTTGTTAACAGAGAAAAAAAAACAGACAATGTGACTTGTTAATTTAATTTATCCCTCAATGATGTTTACTGAAACTACTTTTTATAGGTCTGTGCAAAAACAAAGAGCTTCAAACACAGATGTTGCGCTCTGAGATACATTTAGTTTTTGTGTTAGCAAATGGTTTTATGTCTAATAAAATGGCAAGAAATATTGCTTTTTTAATTAATACAATATCCGTGAAACTATGGACAGATTATCAAAGTTCATGCTCAATAATCCAGGTTAAAAAAAATCCAGCAAAGTTCAGTCAGGTCATTTGGACCTGACTGGATCTTTTTACCTGGATTATTGAGCATGAACTTTGATGTGTTGAACCACTTTGGCTATGGGTGCCTGAGACGAGTCGATGGGAGAGAGGGTAGGCCCCAGAAACCATCTCATCACCATCAAACTGGTTGGTCCACTACGGAAGTGTGCTGTTTGTGGGACACAGTTTGGTTATGGCTCCTCGGACTGAGGAAGTCCTTTGGATGAAGGAGGAAACGTCTAATAAAAAAAATAAAAAAAAACAAGAAACTGTCCAGATGACCTGAGTGAACTTTGTTGGATATGGACAGACAAACAAAACCAGTGCAAATATTTCTGTAAATGTGAGGGCTTTATAAAGTTAGAAATCAAAGTTTATGATGTACCTAAAAAAATGAACATTAGCTTTATCACTTCAGCTGTACTCCAGGAGGGTATGGATATATTGAAAATGTATACTTTATTGTACCTTTAAAGGTGAATTTTTGCACCTTTGTTGGTATAACTTGTTAACCTTTAGTTTTGAATTTTCTCACTAAAAATCTCCTTTTATAAACTATGATAAACATAAACACAAAAAATGAAGGAGTATGGGTGTAGGGCTATGTAGAAGTTGTGAAATGGGATGTCACAATTATTCTACTTTCTAAGTGCTTACAGTACTTATCAAAGACATCAACAATGATGGAGTTTTTATATTTTTATCACTGACATCAAGAACAGTCTTAGCTGTGAGAATGAGTCTGATAACCTTTGAGCTGTTTTGGTAAATGGTAAATGGACTGTTCTTATACAGTGCCTATGTATTTAGTCAATATACTCAAAGTGCTTTACAGCCCAACCTGTGCCCTCATTTAACCATCCACACAGTACTGTACTAGATCTCTACAAATATTCATACACCTATGGGACACACATCAAAGGCAATGAGGGGTTCAGTGTCTTGCCCAGGGACACTTCAGCATGTGTGCTGGTGGAGTTGAACCCTCAACTCTCCTATTAGAGGACCACTGCTCTAACCACTCAGGCACAGCTGCCCTTGGTGTTTATACACTTATTCTCAGCTCAGCTCAATGTCAGTGAGAGTTTGACAGCTATCACTGGACTGTAAGTCGTAGAGTTGTTAAACAACTGCAGTCAATTTATTCTGCCGCCTGACCACATGAATTGAAATAGTCTCTATACAGCATAAATGCTTGCTTTTTGTAACACTGACTGACATTCACTTTCTGCGCAGTACTCTGCACCTGCTGCAAATGGCACCGAATAATGCTCTATAACTTGGAAATGTCTGCTCTCCGCTCACAATTGTGCAGCTGAAGGTTCAGCCTTAAGGTTAAGAAGTGGCGATGGTGTCTGCAGCGGCAACGCCACAATTCATACAACAATATGCTTTTCACACTGACCCCTGGCTGGAAAATAGGCTTAATGTCCACACAGCAGCAGAGCAACCTACAGTGTTTACCTTTCACATACACACACGCAGGCGCAGACTCTGCTAAAGCTGTGTTTCAAGTGACAAAAGCTGTCACAATTTGATGTGCAGTGTGACCACTTGAGCTGACACTCGACCTGTGAGCCATTCATGAGTGTAAGTTTAAGGCTAATAGTTTTAAAGAAGTTGTGACTTCGCTGCAGGGCCTCAAAGGTAATCTGGCTTGATGGACAGACAGACGCACAGTCAGACAGGTGACCAGCGATAATGTGTCAGACTGATGCCATGGTGAAAGAGCGACAGTAGCCTACGTGTGAACACTTCCTCATTTAACAACGTCTTGTAATGTCTCTGTTGGGTCTGGCATAGTTAGATGAAAACAGAAAAGCTAACTTGTAAGGTATGTATATGAGAGTTAAATCCATACACACAGCGCACATCCAGCATTTCTATCTTGTATGAGTTAACCGTCAGCCAGACACAGCCTACTACAGTCCACCTGGGAAACCAGCGTATGGGAAATTCAATCCACACAAATATCCAGGACTTCATTAAAACAGCTTCTGACAGCAGGTGGTTGTATTGTTGAAGTCACTTGATTTACAATTAAACTAGCTGGCCTAATAATTACAATAGACTAATGTAAAAAATGCTTGACCAAAACATTCAAATATGGATTTGAATAACAGCACTAATTCAGGGTTTTAAACTGATTTATACAGAAATAGTCCAAAGTACCACTTTTTTTTTTTTTTTTTAGCTTGCCCTCAGAAAATCTAAGTGGCGCTCAACTTAAGTACAACCCATAATGTTTTTGTTGTGTTGTAGTTACCATTGATGTAACAGATCTATAAGTGCCAAAAGTAATCCAGATTAGGTCAAACGAGTCTGCTTTTCTTAAATAAAATCACAACATATCAAACTTTATTTGTACTTGTGCTATATGAAAAATGTAGAGCTAATAACAAATCACCTTCCAAAAAAATGCTACATGGTTCCCATTTACTGTACCGTTAATTAATGCTAATATCACAGCATTCTCGTGCCCTTACTTTTTAAGTATTTATCTGTACAGGTCTTGGATAAAGACTTTGTATTGTTTTTCTTTGCATTTTGTTTAGGTTGCTTGTGTTTTATGAAATACAGTATACTGTTTTTGTAGTCTAGTTGAGTGTAGTTTTCCTTCCAATCTGATTTATTCAGCTCTCCTGATTTCCAGCTTCTCTCTCACCTATTTGCCATCTGTAATCAGCTCACCAGCATTTACACACCTGCTTGTCTCAGCTCATAGATCATTTGTTCCCCTTCATGTTTTTTGCAAGTCACATGCTTGTTTTATGAAATTATGAAAATTTACATTTTCTGATATGCTGCTTTGTTTTGTGAAATGTCACAGTATTCAGCATTTTGTTGTTTTTTTTAAAACATCCTTTAATTTTTTTTTTTTTTTTTTTTTTTTTCCATTAATTCTTTTTCTTGGACAGATATCAACCCATATGATCCCATGTCGTTCAGAATCAATGTTTTCCTCTGAACTTAATTTAAAGATGTAATACTTTTTTTTAAACTGAACTTGTATCTTGATACATTAAACAAAAATATAGTTTGTCCATTGAGATTTCTGTTTGCTCCAAGTCAGAATTTGTAATTACAGCCAAATAATCTTTCAATCAAATTACAACCTGGATCAACTTAAATCTATTGGAACAGGTGAAAAAAAATTTCAAATAGGTTTTACAGTTTCTTTTTTCTACTTGATGGAAAAGCATTACAAAAGGGTGTATCTATACTTATCCTACAGATGCTCACAGATTCTAGATTTTTTTTTCCAAACGTTTCAGATTATATAACACAACGCTGTAATTTAATTATTACTGGTACTTTGGATTTTCAGTTACCGGTAATCTATCAGAGTGAGTGATTACATGTGGGGCTCAATAAAATTTAGATGTCTCAAAGAATGTCAAATAACTGTGCTAACGGTTTGAATGCCATTTTTTTAGGAAAGTGTCCAAAAGTTTTAAGCTAGTTTAGTTTAAAATTTTGGTACCACTGTACAATAAGGTTCCCCTTATCAGAATCAGAATCAAAATCAGAATACAATAGTCCCTTGTTTATTGCAGAGGATTGGTAACCTGAAGCCTCGCGATTAGTGAAAAACTGCAAAATAGGAATAGTTGTACAAGTGGTAAGTACTGTAGTTGTTTATTTTAGTATATGTATATACTGTATGTATATTTATAAATATATAAATACAGGCAGTCCTCGAGTTACGAACAAGATCCGTTCCTACGGCGCATTCGTAACTCGATTTTCCGTAAGTCGGAGCGCCCCCCACATGGCGTTCGAAACTCCGGATTTTCGGCCGTAACTCGAAACTGAAAGCACATGGCGAACGGTAACGGCATTTTAAACACGTTTTTTTCAATGTAACACAACAACAGCGTACTTAAAACGCCGTTTTGCTGTATTTCCAAGCAGTTAGCTAACACAATACCCTCAAAAAAATAAAAAAACACAAAATGCTGCATAAAAAAGTCAACGTGACAGGTAAATATAATGGAAGGATGAATAAAATTTTACATGATTGTACCTGCAAGTCATTCACATCACAATACCTTCAAGGTTTGTCCAAAAATGGCTATTTTCTCCACATAAGATAATCTTAACCCAAAACTCTGGTATCAAACAAGTTAGTTGACGTATTCCTACAAAGAATGGTAGGCCTTTCATTTAAAATGGTCTTGGTCAAAAACTCTTTAGGCTTTCTGAAGATCTTTCATCCATCCATCCTTCATCTTTACCTGCTTCTTCCTTTTTGGGTCGTGAGGGTCACTGGTGCCCATATACAGCTATCACTGTGCAAGAGGTGGGGTACACCTTGGACAGGTCGCAAGTCCATCACTGGGTCTTTCTGAAGGTTTTTCAAGTAGTATTCAAGTATTTATTTGGACTTTGATGTCTTTGAACTGGTCTTTGATCATTTTTGGTCAAGAGATAATTTTCACTAAAGACAAGGATAATCTAAAAGGTTGTAAGAGGCTCTTAGCCAAGACTCCACGGTTGATGGGATAACTACAAACTGTTTGTCTTGTGCCAGCTAAATGCAGCTACAGAAGGAGATAGAGGTGGTATTTATTCTGCCATCAGTAGTGGTAGCAACAGGATTTGTCACATGGCCTTTCAAAACAATTACTCAGTCCTTTGAGATGGGATCTCCCTGCCCATCCAACACTGCTGTAATGTTGCTGCTTACTTGGCATACGCCTTCTCTAGCAAGGCGCTCCAAAACTCTCTTGGTGTTGCTGAGCGGCAGAACAGCAGCACTCCATCTTCACTGACCGGCAAACGGTCATCCACCACAACGTCCGTCCAGCGGCCAAAGCGCCAGAAACGAAAATGGAAAATCCCTGCGTACAAGTCAAGACGTTTTGGGTTCCATTCCTGACCCACATGGTCAGGGATGACCTGGAATAGAGAGACGGGAGGTAAGGAAGGACAACGGTGAAGGAGGACAATTAGCCAATGGAGCGAAGGATAGCTGATAAGCAACACAAAATGGGTCAGCCAACCTTTTTCCACAGTGATGGCTCAGATGCCAAGCAGGAAATGGCTGCCACCATCCAGCAGTTACCCAGACTGCCTTGGTGCAAGTCACGAGTGCTGATACCATCCACAAACAGACGAGGGTCCTTGCATATCTCCTAGTTTAGTACCAGAGGAAAGATAGACAAGTTAAAAAGACATACACTTTAACCTCCAAGTAAAGTGGTCTAAACAGAAAGGGCATGGCAGATATGTCTGTTTATATCTTCTTGTGGCCAATTGTCTCAGAAATGTACAAAATGGAACAACCTGAGATGCTTACGTTGGTCTTTTGGCCCGTTTGCACAGGAAAGTTAGGACTCATGGTTAAAAGAGAACTGCTTTGTGGTGTAGAAAAGTTTTTTTTTCCATAGATTTACACAACTTCCTATTGTTTGAGGTTTTAATGTTGAGCCTCTTTGTTAATTGTTTTCTATAGTTTTTGCCTTTGTAGAGAAATTTGTCTTCTAACTTGAGCTAGCAGTTGACCTAGTCAAATTATACAGTATAATAAAAAATGTGCATTAATTTATTTTATTTCATTGTATTATATTGCTTCATATTATAGATGTCACAATCTGTGTTTTAGGCTGTTTTTTTTCCCTTTGGTTCAATGTTATCACCCACATCTCCAGGTACGTTTCAACCATTAGGCTCAGCTCCCCAGTCCTGCCACGCCCAGTCACACCTGCTCCTGGTTTCATTAGTCACAGCTGCACTCTTCCCATCAGACCCAGTCCAGATGATCGTTTTTCTCACAACCCACAAGTTCAACGTTGAACACTTTACATGACCTAACCCTAACCCTAAGTAAACCGTTTGTTTTTAGTTTCACAATAACGTTCAGTTTCACTTTCAAGATGAATGTGTTGGTCAGCATTCCGGTGTCCAAACTTCCTGAAAACACGACAATATGGTATTCAATTGTATTGTATTATCTAATGTACTGCATCACTCAATGATATGAATCTGAGAACAATGCTTTACATTCAAACTATAGTTTCTTTATTATTAAACCTGGATAGTAACATGTTATTACCGTAGTTTAGACTTAAATCAACCACGTTAAAGGAAGTAAACAGTGGTGGCTAACGATAGAAGTAGTTTGTATCGTCACATGGGTTTATGAGGCCTGGAAGCTGATTCTGAGTGTCAGAGCATCTGCTGAGTGGACAGATAACGTTGATCTCATGGTTCAGTAAATAAGTATGGCTTCATTTTGAACGTTGTCGGCACACGCACTGAAAAATTTGCCTGAACAGCTGATGCTGATGAGAAAAGCAAGTGTTTTCGTGAGCCATAACAGAAACAACCCGAGCTTTAAAGCACAAAACCAAACCTCCTCACTAAAGTAAGACATTTATTCTTGACTGCATGGTGACAACTTAAACCCTTGAGCCACGAGACGCATTTGTCCATTCGTGCACGGAAATAAACGTAACCTTGACGCTTCAAAGTTGACTGTTTTTATTTAAGTTTGCTCCCCCCGGGCTCGTGTTTCTTTGCCTGACGTCGTTCCAGTTTTAGACTGTTGCGTTAATTAATCCGCTCCGACGAAATGCGACGTGTCGCTCAGTTTAGATTAGAAACGAGAGGCGGCACAAATATAAAGCCGCCATTTGTTGGACTTGTTTTTAAAAAAATGTAACCGTGGTGTTTATTTTTAGACAGAGAAGGGGCCAAGCTCACCCTTGGCCTCTTCCAGGTCAGTCCCGGTGGGGGGCACCTCTTGTAAAACAGGGATTGGTCGGCAGCGGGGAACAGAGGATCCTTGAAGAGCACGCCTCGACGCATGCAGGCCCGCCTCAGCTTGGCAAAGTTCTGACCCTGAAAATCCGTGGTTCGTTCCAGCATTTTGACTCGGACACCTGAAGTAAGATAAAGGAGGTAAACAACGAATGACACATACAAAGAAAACATGAAATCATTAGATTTATTAGAAGATTGCCACATTCGGTTAGATTGGCAGAACTTTGTTGCAGCCAGTTTGACAAACTTGATAAAAGACCTCACATGTTGCAGCTGTTTACTTCAGTGGGGCTGTAACACAACAGTAGGCCAAGAAACACTTTTACGTTGAAGGCCTGAAAAGTGTAAGATGCCGGCGTTTCTTTCTCAACACTGCTGGTGCAGTTCTCATGAGTGACACGAAGTTATAAGGATGTGGTGCAGACAAAGCCAAACCACAATCCCATGCTAGATAATCTCTTTTTCAATCAAACCACTCAGATGCGTCGTCTCAACTCATCCAAACAGGAACAGAGAATGAAAGTAACGCATCGCACGATCCCTAACTTGTCTTTTATGACTTTCAAGAAAGTTTACAGTCTCATGTCTTTAATCTCCCTCCAAATATGTGAAGAAATTTTAAAAAAATAATCTAATGTGAAACTTTTTCACATTTATGTTTAGTAGGACCAAACTGCAGACAGGAAGGAGGCAGCTTTGTTAACAACGCTAAAACATGAAGTTGAACAGACGACCTGACCAAGAGCTGAGGAGGCGCAAGGAGTGTGTGTATACTGGAGGACGAAGTGATGATCAAGTGACAACAGGTGTGCTGATTACTAACAAAGTCCAGGTGGTGCAACAGAAGCTCCATGCACAGTCTATGGAGGTCTTCTAGTGGCGTGACCATAAGAACAGGACATAACCATCCCAAACACAGATACAAAACCAAACCAATCCCTCAACACAGACTCCACTCATAATAAACACTGATAACTTTTACATTTTGAATAAATCACATTTACATTTGATTTATTGTGTTAATGTATGGGGAAAAGCATGTAAAACCATTACAATTCCTATTTTTATTTTGCATAAAAGAATTGTAAGAATTACAGCAAGAAAACATTACTATTATTATCTAGTCAATTGCTTTATCAGATGAAATTGCTGAAGTTCTAGGATTTGGTGGATTATAACATTTTGTCACTTGTGTATAGAGCTAACAAAAAATACACTACCGTCAAATATCCAGAAGTATTTTGTGAAAAGATCAAGCTGCTACAATCTCAAAGGGAAAGATGTATTTGTAAAACCGCAATTTAGGACTAGTTTGAAGGGAAGAACCACCTTAATTCAGGGAGTAGGATTATGGA
>JARVGV010000280.1:28756785-28768842 GCA_031762435.1 Hypsolebias longignatus | reverse complement strand
AATACATTCAGCAAGTACTTTTACTTTAATACTTTAAGTATTTTTAAAAGCAAGTACTTATTTACTTTTACTTATGTAAAAACATTAATATGGTACTTCTACTTTTACTAGAGTAAGTTTATTGTTTACTGTTTATTTGTACTTTTGCTTAAGTACAGCGTTTGAGTACTTTTTCCACCACTGCACCTCTGCCTCAATCTGTTTTTCTAGGAACATGACAATTTAAATAATTAGATGGAATGGATTAATTTATACTAACAAAATGTTCCTGTTTTAGACAGGTTTCTGTCAGATAGAATAAATCAGTATGATGATCAGTTATCAGATAAAGGGTCAAACTCAACAGGTCTAGCAAACAGGGAGGAGACCAGGCAGGTCTGGCAGGCGGACGACATGCAAGGCAACAGGACAAGATTCAAACAAGCAGGATACTGTGGACATAAAGAGCAAGGTAAGTCAAAACACTACACTCTCAGGTTTTCAGGCTGAAGGCATAAATACCAAATATAAGGCTCAATGCTCCAGCGTTGGGTTCCACTTGGCTGCAGCCGAGGGATGTTCCTCATCAGGTGGATGGTCGTCAGCTGTTGTATTGGCAGCCATCTTGGGGCGGGACTGCAGAGAGTGAGACTCCTACAGAACACTTCTTGTCTTTAGATGAAAACTGTTCCTGTATGTGTAGCTGAGGGCTGCTTGTTGCTTTGACCCTCGTCTAAACCTCCTGTGTGTTCTGGATGATGTGAGGCTGAGCGCTTCCTGGAGTCTGTTGAATATTTTATCAACCAAAAAATAAAACCATCTTTTCTGTTTGGAGCTCTATCTGCTGCAATCAAAAGCAGCAGGAGCCAATTCCACGCTGCAATATTTCTCTGTGAATGATGAAATTCATCTTTTGAATCTTTCACTTTACCCCTTCATACACACTCGCTCTTGTCCTGTCAGTTAGCAGAGGTGCGTTTTACATGTGGAAAAACAGCTCGTAGGTTAAAAAAGTATTTCATTAAAACTATATATTTTTAAATGCAAGCAGTGGTTTAAATCTACATCAATCTACAACCATCCATTGTAGCTCACCCTATGAATAACTGATTTGGAAAGCAGTTATGAAAGAAAGAACAGATAAGTCCATTCTGTTATCTGCAAGTGCAAATAGCAGAAGCATCCAGCTGTAGCACTTCCAATCTTTAATAATAATAATGATAATAATAACAATAGCTATTATTAATAGCACACCCATATATTATTGGAAAGTTCAAGTGCCCACAAAGCATGCAACATCTATCCAATCCCCCACCCCCAAATAATTTTCCATAGGCTGAGATTCTTTAATGTTTGTAGGTGGACTAAAAAAACATTTTCATTTGAACCAAGTGTTTGCAGAAATTGTTGTAGTCTTTTGCTAAGTTTATCTAGTTCCCATTTATGAGACTAATTTCTCTGCACAACATTGATATACAGTACTGTGTTTTTTTTATGTATTTCGAAGGTTGAGTGAATTGTACTCTAAAACAATTAGGACTGTTTTTTCCCTCTCGTGCACCAAATCTATTTTCTAGTCTCATTTTCTGCCTGAATGAACAAATAACAGTCTATTTCTGTAATGGCTCTATCAGATAAAGATTCTCCTCTTTGTTGTCCCAGTGATACCACTGTGGGTTCCATTTTTTTTTTTTAAATTTCACAGAGAATAACAGGACACAGTTATTTTTGAGTAGGGACCAAAACTTTCTCTGCCACATGACCAAGAGTTTTTGCATCCAATTTATTAGGAGAACTATTATCATAAGTGCTTCTGTTTGTCATCAGGACTGCTGTGTTGGAAACTCCTCCAGCAGCAGTACTCAACCTGTGGAAGGTGGGGAACTAATGAGGACGATGTGTCCCCAGAACCATCGCCTCTGCCAAGCACGCACTCTGTCTGCTCAAGTAATCGAGTCAGTGGATGACACAAATATCTGCCAGCAGTAGCAGCACTATCACGTCTGTTGTCTCATGCCCTGATGAGCCCGCCTGACTCAAATTACTAGGTGAAAGCAGGGTTTTTGTGTGCTCTGTAGAGCACAGCAGCTCGAGTAATAGCATGCCGACATGCCATGGGAATTACTCTAATGATAGAGGAAAGAAGCATGTTTCCTAATGGCCACAGAAAAAAGCAGGCCACTAATGGTGATTCTAATACACAGCTCCCATGTCACTGTGCTGCAGACCTGATCGTCTCATGGTAGCCTTTCAAATCAAAGACAGAAAAATAAAATATTCGGATGAACCAAAAGAACAGACATGGATAAACTGGCTCTTGAGAAGCTGATTGCAGTCTTGTTGATGATTGTTCTGGATGTTGTGCATTTAAACATCAAAAGTCTGATCTTTTATCATGTTTGCTGTCATTAAATACACAGGATTAGAATATAGGCACCATTTCATGTACACACTTTACATTTACAGGCAGTCCTCGAGTTACGAACGAGATCCGTTCCTATGACCCGTACGTAACTCGATTTGCCTTAAGTCGGAGCTCAACCCATGTGGTGGCTGTAATGCCAGATTTTTGCCCTAAGTCGGAGCGCTACCCACGTGGCGGCCATAAACTTCATTTTAAACAACTTTTTTTCAATGTAACACAACAACAGCTTACTTAGAACGCCGTTTAGCTGTATTTCAAGCAGTTAGCTAACAAAATACCCTAAAAAATTTGAAAAAAAAACATAAAATGCTGCATAAAAAAGTCAACGTGAGGTGTGATGACGTCATTGGGGGTGGCGCCGTAAGTCTGAAATGCCGTAAGTCGATGGCGCCGTAAGTCGGGGACTGCCTGTATTGAGATATGAATTTTGGTCCATATCGCCCAGCCCTACATAGATAGCATTTAAACTTTATTATAAGTGTACAAAATAATTACTATATGTTTTGTGTTTGTGTAAACAGAAGGAATTGTGTAACATGATTCTGGATTGCTGTGCTCAGCAGAGGACCTATGAGAAGTTCTTTGGTCTCCTGGCTGGGGTAAGAAGATACTCCACTCTGCTTTGATATTATCATGAAGGATAATAAAGAGAGTTGCTTTGAGGTGGAAGGATGGAAAAGAACCATCTAAGCTCAGTAATTTAATACGATAAGTGATTAATAATCCTTAATAATAGTGCATTACCTTTACTTGTTTTCCAGGATGTATTCATTCAACCTTTATTTAGGCAGGTTAACCTCATTGAGCCTCGAGGACCCATTTACAAGAGAGTCCTGGCTACAAACTAAGGATGATGACAACAGCAACAGTAGATTTTCCATGGACAATCAACAATAGACAAACATAAGAGAGGCATACAGAATTTTTTTTTTTTTTTTAAACATATTAACATTTTTAACATATTACAAGACACTAATGAAAACATAAAACTTGCTGGGAAAAAAGATAAAAATATCTTTAACATAAATCCTAACAAATGTTTTACTACACATAACTGCATTACACTTCTTGTATATTTAGCGTGGAACATAAACAGCACTGTTGGAGGTGAGAATGGCTGAAAACAATAAAATGTTTGTTTTACAGTGATGACCCTCTGGGCCACAATAAATTAATACAATACAAATTTAATAACGTAACTGAGCTGAGCATCAATAGAGCCAAATCACTTCCTGGTGTGGCTGGCTGCCTATTAGCCAGATACTTAAAATGGTCAATTACTTCAATATTCTGACAGGATCTGCCTGGAACGAGCTTTGCTTTCCGATCCAAACTACTATCAGTGCTTATTCTTTCTCCATAACAACTCCTGGAGTTTAAGAAGATTTGACTTTGAACGCGCAAAGCATTCATTATCATGTGCTCCTGTGTTTGTGTTTCTTTGTTTAGAGGTTCTGTTTGTTGAAAAAGGAGTACATGGAGAGTTTTGAGGCAATATTTTCAGAGCAGTATGACACGATTCATAGACTGGAAACCAACAAGCTGAGGAACGTGGCCCGACTGTTTGCTCACCTGCTCTACACTGACTCTGTACCATGGAGTGTAAGGACACAAACTGCTCACACACCAGCATGATGTTTAAGTTCATCTCAGCCTGAGTAGCTGCACTTTCTCTTTTTGACTCTTGACCAGGTGCTGGAATGCATCAGGATGAGTGAAGAGACCACAACTTCATCCAGTAGGATTTTTGTAAAAATCCTTTTTCAGGAGCTTTGTGCCTATATGGGCCTGCCAAAACTCAACCAGCGTCTGAAAGACCCGTATGATCACACACACACATTTATGATTTATTTATATCATATATTAGGAGAAAGTCTTTATTTTCTTCATATTCAGTTATGCAGTAGTCCCTCATTTATCGTAAGGGTTACGTTCCAGACACCCCCATGATAGGTGAAAATTTGTGATGTAGGGACATTCAATTTATTTTAGTATTTATTTATATTTTAAGGCTTTATGAACTCTTCACGCACTCTTCCAATGTTATTAATGTTCTAAACTCTCTAAAAAAGCACAGCGAATGAGCAGAAAGACTGATGCTACAGCGAATGAGCCAATCAACGCCCAGGGGCAGACTGGCCATTGGGAGCACCAGGACATTTCCCGGTGGCCTGGCCCGCTCAGTGATTGCTGAGGGGGACTAAAGGCTCGATTCGGGTTATGCTTGATTATTTAAAATAAACCATCCATGCCGCTCACTCTGGTATCCGCCTCACTGAAGCTCCCTGAGCAATAATTATGGGGAAAGACAGACCCTCCACCCCTCCTTTCTCTTTCTGAGGCTGTCTGTCACAGCAGAGCAGAGACACACAACAGGCTGCATGCCTGCCTGTTGTGTGTCTCTGCTCTGCTGTGACAGACAGCCTCAGAAAGAGAAAGGAGGTGGATCCTCGGCGATCACTGAGAAGGCCAGGCCACTGGGAAATGTCCCGGTGCTCCCGATGACCAGTCCGCCCCTCAGTACAATGCTCTGGTTGGTCGCCTTCCATCAATCAGCCAGTTGTGTGTTGTGTACAGTCTTAGGTTGAAAACCTGCGAAAGAGTGAGTTTGCAAAAGTCGAACTGTAATGTATCGAGGGACTACTGTAAATGTATCTTGCTGCTGTGGTGATGTCAGACGAGAGTGAACTTTTTTTTTGTTTGTTTGTTTATTTTCACAGTGATCATAAAACAGCTAAAGCTGTGAGGTTCAAGCCTTTCAGAATACAGTATTTAGATGCCAAGAAAGACATGAGAAAGTTAAACATAGAGGAGTCATTCTCAAACCTTTTGGCTTCCAATCCACAAAATTATAGTGACAATAGCTTGTGATCCCAATTTAAATTACAAATACAGTATTGACAATAACCCCAATAAATAAAACTATACTAGACTGTTTTAACAACCTCAATACATCTACCACTTGATTTACTTTATGACTACTTATTAACTTAACAATTATGTTAAAAATGTTCCATAAACAATCATTTGTAATAAGGAAGTTGATCTTAGGAGACTACCCAAGGACCCCGTGATTGTGTTTCAGCATGGTCCCTACCTCAGCTTTTGAATCACTGCTAGAGAACAGCCATTTGGAATTATGCATTTACATAGAGCTGAATATACAGAAAATGCAAAAATATATAGTTACGCACAAAGTTAAACATTATCAAAATGCTTTACAATTCAACATATAAAATAATTTGTTTTTATGTGTGTTTGATTGACAGAACTCTCCAGTCGTTCTTTGAAGGTCTTTTTCCTCGTGATAATCCCAGAAACACTCGCTTTGCCATCAATTTCTTCACCTCTATTGGACTGGGAGGCCTGACGTAAGTGCTACACTGCATAAAATTCATATCAGCCTTGACTTCTCAATTCATTCAAATATTCTTTAAGATGAATAGAAATTTTCATTAGGATAAGAAAATGTTAGCGTTTCTCCTAAACTTGTTCTTCGACACGACCCCGTGTTTTTGTATTTGTATCATGCAGCATCTATGCTGTCGTTTTTAATTTGATGTATTTTCTGTTCAGCGATGAGTTGAGGGAGCACTTAAAGAACGCACCAACAATGATCATGACTCAGAACCAGGAAGTGGACTCCTCTGACTCCTCCTCCTCCTCGTCTTTGTCAGACTCCTCCTCCTCAGACTCTTCATCCTCAGACTCCTCCAGCGAGTCAGAGGACTCCTCATCCAGCAGCAGCAGCTCAGGTAGATCCAGCTGAAACTGCACTGCAGGTTTCCATTTTGCTGCAGTGCATTATCTGCTTTTTGAATTGTGTATTTTTTGTCTTGTATGACAATTTGCTGAAACAAGTTGATATATTTCTTTTCCTCCCGAGTTTTATATGTTTTGTAGTTTGTTGTGGTTTGATGTTAATCATCTGGTGTGAAATTGTCTGTGTCAAAGGTTCCAAAAAAGACCCACAAAAGTTTACCGTATTTGCTGCCGTACATGTTGCATAGCTACCGGTATATACCGTAAGTCGCATCAGTACAAAAATGTCTAAAAATTGGAAAAATCCATAAATATGTTGCTTCGACTTACATGTTGCGTCTATTATGCATCACTGCTGACGTGTTGCATTTGTTACGTGTCACTGCTGACAACCTGAAAATGTGAGCCGAACCCGGAAATGTGAGCCGGTGTTGTGCCAAAAATTATTTGTTTGCTTGAAATTACAGTAAAGGTGTGTCTGAGTTCAACTTTTATTTCAAAAATGTACTTCAATGGTCAAATCAGCTGCATTTCAAAAGCTGATTTGCAGAAGCGGGAGCGCACAGAGGGACGAGTCACTGTGCATTTCTTCAAAATTCAACAAGATAACCACCTAAAAACAATTATTAATTTGCTCGACATTATAGCAAAGATGAGTCTCAGTTGAACTTTTACTTAATAAATGCACTTCAGTTAGCTGCATTTCACCTGGGTGGCACAGCGAAATGAAGCTGATGGGACAGTTGCTCCATGGGCAAAGGTGGCAGGATATGGCAAGCCGATTGTGTCATTAATAGTCATTTTTTACCTATTAAATGACACAACGGCATGCCATACTACTTGAGTGCCATCTAGCATTTGAAAATGGTAGTGTTCAATATTTTCAGTCAGAATGAATGACAACGGTCACATATCAACCAAACATTGGTTTATAAATGTGGGAAAAATCCATAAATATGTCACTTCTGCATATAAGTCACAGGGCTTGTAAATAATGCAAAAAACATGACTTATAGGGCAACAAAATATGGTAAATCTTAGACATGAATTGTTCTCTCTTAGCATTTCCTGTAAAGATTTTAATATTTCAAAGTACCTGCATAAATGAATGCTGAAATGTATTAATTTGATCCCAACTCTGCTCTCCAGCCTCTGAGAACAAACGCAAGAAGAAGAGAAAAGGCCGAAGTGACGACAGAAAGAAAGAGCGAGACAGGAAAAAGAGGGAGAAATCTGACAAGGAACCAGACAGACGCAAGAGCACTAAAGACAAAAACGACAGTAAGAAACAGGCAAGGAAGGACGACAGAGGCCGTGCACATGAATCAGAAAAGTGTGCACGAGGGGGTGAGCGTACCCGGCAGGGTGCCCAGTGGGGAAGACGAGATGAAAGGTCAGAAGAAGAGGAGCAGCGAGAGGAGGAGGGATCGAGACGAAGAACGGACAGACGAGATGAGAGGGAGAAGGACAGAGGGAGAGACGGGGAACGAGTGAGGGACAGAGAAAAAGAGGTGAGGCGAGACGGAGAGAGGAATAAAGAGAACAGAGACAGGAACAAAGAGCGGGAGAAGAGGAAGAGATAAACCTACAGCTATGATGGACTGATCACTGTCATCCCCACTTTCCTGTCCTGCAGCCAGTGTGGACTTGGGGCCTGGCTTTCTCCTTTTATCAATTTTCTACTGTGGATTTTTGTTGTTCGCAAAATAAAAAATATATACTGTACTTGTTTAGATGGTTTGATCCTTTTTTGATTCTTGTGATTCTGAAGATTGAGCGTGAACAATTATTACCTGTTGTAGAACAACAGCAGCAGAGAGGAACTGGAACTTCAGATTTACGAGCAAGGTTAAGACAAAAAGCTTTTCTGGAAGGTCAGCTCTGGTATCGTCCTTCAAGATTATTCATGTTCCTTGTGGGGAAATGGACCTATACATAACACTGAAGAGCAAACCAAAAACTGCCTTGTATTAAAAACAAACTAAAATTAGATCAAATCATTTCAGGTTGTGTCAAAAGATGAGTTTTAACTTAAGAAGTGATTTAAAAATGGACTGATAGACGCCTGTCTGATGCTCAAAGGCACGTCGTCCCACATTTTGGGAGCAGCAGCAGAGAAAGCACGATCCCCTCGAAGCTTTCGTTTTGTTTTTGGGTCTCTCAGGAGCAGATGGTTTGCTGACCTGAGAATGAGAGGGCGTGTAAGGGTGTAGCAGCTCAGTGAGGTAAGGCGGGGCAAGACCATTTAAAGCTTTTAATATAAATAAATGAATAAACCTTCAATGAATCCTAAAATGTCCAAGTATCCTGTTCAGTGAGGCAAAAACTGGGAAAATGTGCTAATTTTTTCCTGTCGTAAAGATGTGCCAACCCCCATATACAAAGTGCATTACAGTAATCCAACCAAGTGGTGATGAATAGTGGTGTAACGGTATGCTAAAGTAACTTTTTGATTTCAAAGAGGGCTCGGTTCGGAAAATTTTTGGTTAAAAAAAAAAGGCCCAAATAAAGACTGACAAAAAATGCCAAGTAAAAAATATGTTTATATGTATAAAAATAAATAAAAGCAAACCATTTGGATTAAATTTTTAATAAACAGCACTCTACAATAAATAAGCTATACTAACAATAATAAAAACTGTAATAAATACAATATTACAGTAGCCAGAACCAGATCAGTAAGCAGCAACAGACTGTTTATAATCTAAGTTTTTGTCCAAAAAGACCAAGTTGTCCACGTTTTCTGCTGAAAGCACAGATCTAGTTGCAGTGAATATCTCCAGCGGTGGAGAAAATCATCTCACTAACAACAGGTGGCAGGAATAAAGAGGTAGAGCTTTGCTAATTGTGCAGTGTGGTTGTATTTGACCTCATTACTCATGAACCTCTTCTTGGACCTGCTCCCACCTGTCCCTGGAAAAGTTCAAAGAGTTCACTCATCACAGACTTCTTAGCTGGAGGTGATCTGGTGGATGATTTCCCTGAAGAGGAACTCAGCGACATCCTCAGACTGCAAACAACACAGAGGTAAAACAAGTTAATATGACAATTTTAAATTAAAAAAGTTAATTTGATTATAATAATAAACCTCTTTGTGAACATTTCTGTTATGATGTGGTTGAATATTCTCTTGTTCATCATCATCAGGGCAGGGCTTTAAATCAGCTCCAGGGCTTGTTGACGATCAGTTTTAGTTTTTTCATAAAGTTCTGATACAACTTTTTGGCTGAAGTGTTGACATGATGGGATGTTGTAGGCAGCGGGACTCAAGAACTTTAAAACCGGTGCATCAACAACAGAATTCGGATGAAGAGCTTTAAAAACTGCAGCTTGTGTTATTTCTCTGGATTGATCTGATCAACCTGATGAAGGTTGTTTAAATGCTGCTGTTATCTGCTTTTGTTGCTTGTAGACGAGATGTTCACGTGTCGTTATAATGCTTCAGATCCAATCTCCATGAAACAATGTTGACACACAGCTTTGGATTTGTTCACCTGTCTTTTAACAAGAAATCCATAATGTACATAAGGGGAGTGGTGGCACAGTGGTTAGAGAAGTGGGCCTGTGATCAGAAGATCACCGGATCAAGCCCCAGCACCGACAACATCAAAAAATGTGGGTGGAAAAATGTGAAACACCCACCACCTGCCTCTACCCTCATTTGCCCCACCACCTGCATCTACCCTCATTTGCCCCACCACCTGCATCTACCCTCATTTGCCCCACCATCTGCTCCCTAAACAAGTCTCTCTTGAAACTGAGTTCTCATGGCCCAATGAGACTACCTGGATTAATAAAGGTTAAATGAAAAAAAAAAAGAAAATAATCTCTCGTTAATAAAATTTTGTGAGTTAAAAAATAACCAAAACAGTTCATTCACATCACGTGGTACATGAGGTGGAACGAAATGTGTACATATGGGTCCCAGTTACATCCAACAAAAATACAAATTGTAAAGAAAAACAGTAGTAAGATCCAAGACATGAAGTAAGAATATACTACATTCACTAAACTAAGAATTCACTAAACTAAGAATACACTAAGCACTAATAGTACAAAAGCAATGCTCCAAACATTCAACAGCACAAACGTGTATGTGTGAGCAGATGGTGCAGTGGTGAACACAGCAACATGAAATAATCAGCATCATGGATAGTCAGCAGCACATCTCAACAACCAAGTAGCATTAAGGTGATATTTTCACTTTTATCTTCTTGGTTAGATTCATGAGTCTAACAGCTTCAGGGTAGAAGCTGTTCCTCAGCCTGGTGGTTCTGCACTCAATGCTCCTCAATATTCTCCCTGAGTGGAGCGGAGCAAAAAGTGTGTGTGCTGGGTGAGTGTGGTCCTTCATGATGCAGGTAACTCTCTTCCTGCATCTGGAGGTGTAGATGTCTGTGATGGTGGGAGGCTGACTCCAACATCTTCTGTGCAGCCTTCATGCCACACGTTGATGCTGGAGTACAGGATGCTCTCCACTGCACACCTGTAGAAGGAGGTGAGGACTGAACTTCCCAGTCCAGCTCGTCTCAGCCGCCTGAGGAAGTAGAGTCTCTGATGATTTCTTGATCAGGTTGGTGGTGTTGTTGCTCCAGCTGAGGTTGTCATTCAGGTGCACATCCAAGTACTTGCAGCTGGAGACCACTTCCACTGCAGATCCTCTTGTGGTCCTGGGGGGAGGATGTGTGTGTAGGTGTGTTCATTCCTTCTGAAGTCCACAACTATCTCCTTCATCTCCTTCACACTGATGTAGTGAAGGTTGTTCTTCCTGCACCAGCTCTCCAGGTGTTCCACCTCCTGCCTGTAGCTGGACTCATCACTGTTTGTGATGCATCCCACCACCACTCGATCATCTGCAAACTTTACAATATGACAGCCTGGATGGGTAGCTGCACAATCATATGTGAGCAAAGTGAACAGGAGGGGGCTCAACACACAGCCCTGAGGGGAGCCCGGGTTAAATGGTTATGGTGGAGGAGAAGTTGTGGATCTTCACAGATTGTGGTCTGATCGTTAAGAAGTCCAGGAATCAGTTGCATAGAGAGGGACTTAGTCCTAGTGTGAATAGTTTTTCCATCAGGGTTTGGGGGATCATGGTGTTGAAGTCAGACATGAAGTCCACAAAGAGCATACAGATGTAAGAGTCCTTCTGTTCCAGGTGGGTGAGAGCAGTGTGGACCACAGAGGAGATGGCATCTTTGTATGCGTACTGGTGAGGGTCCTCGTTGATGTTGATGTTGATGTTAGCTTTGATGTGGGTCATGACCACTTTTTCAAAGCATTTAGCGACTATTGGGGTGAGGGCCACTGGCCGATAGTCATCCAGACCAGTCACTGTAGAGCTTTTTGAAACTGGGATAATGGTGGCAGTCTTGAGGCAGGTGGAAACTGTTGCCAGGGTGAGGGAAGAGTTAAATTTGTTGGCCAGCACCTCGCAGAGCTGATCGGCACAGTCTTTCAGTACCTTCCTCGGGATGTTTTCAGACCGGGCCAGTTGCCTTGTGAGGATTAATCCTCCTGAAAGTACTCTGGGTGGTCTGTTAGTGTCCTTGAAGCATGCATGGAAACTATTGAGAGCATCAGGCAATGATGGATCCCTAGGGCATTGTACACCTCTGCCTTTTAATTTAATAGAGGATAGATTCAGGGCCCAGAATTTAAACAATTTTAAGTACAGTATTTATTTGTTTTATTTTTACGTAATTTGAGCTTCCAGCTCATGAAACCCACTGAAACAGGATTTCAAAAAATTAGAACACTGTGGAGAAATCGGCTCAAATTTTGCAGGGCATGAATGTTTTAAACTGAGTGTGACTATGGCAAGCCCTTTTAACATAAAATCGGATTCACGTCACTTGCATTCAAGATATCTTAAATGTAATTATGACTAG
>JARVGV010000280.1:28723057-28733183 GCA_031762435.1 Hypsolebias longignatus | reverse complement strand
AGCACTGACTACAGCCGCAGTCCACTCTTGGTGAATCTCCCCCAGGGTTTTGCTTGTACACTTTTTCTATCACATCATTTCCTTCTCTTCTCCTCTCTATTAATGTGCTTGGACACAGAGCTCTGTGAACAGCCAGCCTCTTCAGTAATGACCTTTTGCGTCTTGCCCTCCTTGTTCAAGGTGTCAATGGTCGTCTTTTGGACAACTGTCAAGTCAGCAGTCTTCTCCATGATTGTGTTGCCTACAGAACTGGACTGAGACCATTTAAAGGCCTTTGCAGGTGTTTTGAGTTAATTAGTTGATTAGAGTGTGGCACCAGGTTCTTCTATATTGAACCTTTTCACAATATTTTAATTTTCTGAGATACTAAATTTGGGGTTTTCAATAGTTGTTTGTTATAATAATCAACATGAAATAAAATTAAAAAAAAAAAACATCTGAAATATATCAGTCTTTGTGTAATGAATAAATATACAAGTTTCACTTTTTGAACAGTATTATTGAAATACAGTAAATAGTTTTTCATGATATTTTAATTTTATGACCAGCACCTGTATCAGTCTCATTTATACAATATTTGTGTTGAAGTTTTGTGTTAAATCTTTAAACATGTTTCAACTGGTGCGTTGTAAATGCCGTTACCTCTTCAGGACATAGTTCACAAGCCTTAGCCAGCGTCATGCGAGCGCTGTGTGAGCGCTCCAGGAAGTATCCATTAGAGGTCTCATTGCTCTGAACAGGAGGGGACCAGTTATTGTACGTGTACTGGGGGTTTCCTGTGTACGGCCTTCTCTCTAGCTCATCCCCTAACCACTCTACAGCCCACGTCCACTTTCGCTTCAAGTCACCATTACTCTGTAGGAAACAATGAACAGAAGGATGAGAAGACATGGTTTCACCTGATGGGCCTGAAGATCACTACACTAATCTTACCAAGACACTGAACTCACTAGTTTAAATTTATTTCAGTATCCTAAAGTATTGATGAACAAAAAAGCAGAGTGGGACAGAAAGTGTACCTGCAGGATCTGGTAAGCCACAGAGCAGTTGCTAAACAGGGCCACCATGCACTTGATGCACTGATAGGCCCGTTTCTGGTAGTGATTCTTGGAGCGCTGGATGGTGTCAAACAGCCCATCTCTGTCATCAGGAATGCCTTTAAGCACATTGTGGATCCTGAAGAGAAAAACTACATTTGCTCAGGAGTGATCTCATTTAAAATTAAAGCAGCGTTTGTGTTGCAGACCCAGCAGCCAGTCTGACCTGTGTGTTTGCCAGGAGTCCTCGATGAGCAGGATCTGTAGCAGCAAGTCCAGATAAGGCCTCAGCTCATAGGTGTAGGAATATGCCACCTGAAGGCAACAAAGAATCCAAATGCATCAACAGCTGCTCTCAAAACACTTGTAGGCCAACATGTTAGTGTGATGATGGTTCACCTGCCAGAGCAGTTCACTGAGCACAGTGGAGGAGAACTGAGGGTTCTCCCAGCAGCAGAAACGAAGCAGCTTCACAGTCTCCTCTGAGTTGCTGCAGTCCTCAATGATCTTTTTTACGTAGCTTGTCCTCACAAACAGGATCTCTGCCACAAGCTGCTGCACAGGCATGACTGGAGCCGTCAGATTTGGGTCCCCATACGGGTTAGGAAGAGGAGGGTTACCTAAAATTTAAAAAATAATTAAAAAAGACTAAGTATTCTTGCTACAAATAATTATAACGAAAACCTTAGCTTCAAACTATGCTTTCACAGAAAAGAAGCTCAGAGTGGCTACTTTGTCAGTCACTTAATTCTGAGGAAGGAGCTAAATCATCACGAGGCTTCAGCTCTCATCTCAAACACGTCATATTCACAGATGATCACTGGCTAAGAGCAGCCCAGCTCCTGTGGTACACCTACCATTGATGGAGGACTGCATGCGTGAGGACACATCACAGCAGCGCACCAGCTGGGAGACCACAGTGTAAAGCTTGCCCAGCTCAGCATACTGGTACTTAATGGGAGGGCCAGGACCCTCGTCCAGAGCTACCAACATGAAAGTAGCAGGAACATTTAGCTTCAGCAGCTGAGTCTTCTCTGCCAGACCTGCAGGTGGTTGAAGAAACCAAAGTGAAACATTTTAAACCGACACCTGATTAACTTTAGATGATCGTTGCAGACTTACCCAGATTGGCGTACATGACAAAGAGGTTAAAGTACTGTTGCAAGTGCCGGCCATGTTCAGAAACCTCTCTTCTGAGCAGGTTCAGTACTGCTCTCAACAAGTGGTCACTAAGGCTCAGATTATCACAGCCCTAATCCACAAACATGACAAACAACAAAGGATTAATGAAGCAATGATACGGGATGAGAATCCTTTCAATGTCTTGTACATATTTTCTGTAAGCTCCATTTCACATCCCGAGGTCTAACACCAACCTGAGCTGAGGGTCCAGGCGAGGCAGTGGGGGAGGGGCATGGACCATCTTGCAGGGAGAAGTGAGCGATGAAGACTATGAGCTTGGCAAGCGCTCCACGGACCTCAGCACTTGGGCACTCAAGGAGATACTCAGAGAACCGATTAGGGTAAGCGAACAGAACGTTGTGTGCAAACCAGTAGCGTACATTCTTACTGTGTCTCAGCAGGATGCAGAGAGCATCATACCTAGACAGGAGACATGAAGGTTTTAGACGAGAACAGAAACCTCCCAAATCACAGGAAAACAGAGCTTACCAGTCGCTGGCAGGACCTCGTACGACCTTTTTGGTGTGAAAACCTGTGCTGAAGAGGAACCGAGCAGCCAGCTGAGCGCTTATCATGGCAATCTCCTCTGCCTCTGGCAGAAGGTGGTCTTGTCCTGATGGGAAGAGAATTAATACACTCAGAAGTGTTTCTAAATAATTTACATTTTCTTCACTGCAATAAAATTACATCCAACACAACAGAATAGATGAAGATTCTGTGATCAGTGAAATTCCCGAACAACTGTTAAAAAGTTATCAGAGAAGACTCGTCTTTACTAAGACATGAAGTCACATCAAGAACACAAAACTCCTAAAACATGAATGATGCAAAAAGCGCAGTTTACCACGAGTAAACTGAGCACAACAAAACATCCAGTCATCACTGTGACGTTCTGGGACAAAACACTTCAATTTAAACCTATTCAACATAATTATGTCTCCTTATTGAGCATTCCAAGTCATATTTTACACATGTAAACATCTCCTGGATAAAGCTGAACTTTACCTTATTCAACCGAATATTCAGAATTTTAAAATATTAAGCCAGCAAGATAAAATCTGTAGCCTTCCTGTTTTAAGAATTATTTTATGAATCTAATGTTAAATGGTTTTAAATTATTTTATTTTTTTTGCCATTTTCATCCTATCAAAAATAAAGATTAAGTAAAATAAAATGCAAAATTATAGAAAGTTCATCATTTGATCAGCCTTGTTTTATCTGGTTATCTAAAGTTTGTTTCAATCCAACAAAAATTATATTTAGATCAATTTCAGGAAAACAAAGTGAAAATCGCATCTTTGCTGGAGGAACGACTGAAAACATGTTTTAAAGTTGCAATGTTTCTTTAGTGACAGATTTACTGTTTATTTCTATGAAATATTAAACTTTGTACTAATGAACAATCATGATTTATATGCCCAACGGAGAGGCGACAATTATCTGCAGTTTATAGTCTACAGTATTTCAGGATATTATCAAGTTTAAATTTTATTTTACCACAGGAAAGTCAGATTAGGGCCATAATTAATAATAACAGCTGCTGTAGCTCAAGAACCGCTTTAAAACACAAATAGATGGAAAGTGTGCAGATGTGTGAAATTATTCAGAGTTCAAGTGTTAAACTGTCAGGATGTGAGTCTGTACAACCTACAACAATACACCATTATTTTACAAATCTGTCAAAAAGAGCTTTGAATTTCTTGTGTTATTACTTCACCGGTCATTTTTCTGTTTTTTTTTTTTTTTTTTACAATATTTTGTGTTATGCACTGAATGCTGCTGGTCAGAGTTCCCTTTTGAAAAATGTCTCAACATCAATGGGTCTCACCTAAATTAAAATAAACAGCAACTTTCACGTTAGATTGCAAAAATAAATCATTTCAGCACAACATCGCAACTGAAAGCCAATTTCTACATGCGTTTTGTTCAAGTTAGAAGACTTGAGTAAAAAAAAAAAAACATTTGACACTGAACTGCAGAGACAAATGAGGTGCGTACCTGGAGGGGGATTTAAATAGACACTGTTACAGGTCAGAAGTTTCTTAATGAACTGGAAATATTCCAGGCTGTACTGCATCCGGTTGTGCATGAACTGGACGTTCTGCTTGCGAACGCTACACTCGATGACGTTAGGCATCTTGACTTGATGTGGCTTGGTGGAGGAAATGGACAACTCAGAGATATATTTAACAAGTTCACTGTCCTTGTCCAGTGAGTCCATGCGCTCGTAGAACAAGATATAAGCATTCCACCAGCGCTTCTGCCTCCGATACGACATCCTCTTCATCATATGGTCAAATACTTCCCCCATGTACTCTCCCCCAAAGCACTGGTTCTTCATCTCCTCCTCATCATCCATCTTGCACTCAGTCACATCACCGTCGTCAAACTTATACCAGCGGTTCTTCTCCCCGTCACCTCCATTTCTCTGGATTATATAGGAATAGTAGTGTCCACCACTGGCCTGGCCAGAGTGAACCAGCACTCCAACCAGACGATACTTGGAGCTGCCAGGTGGTGTGGCTTCAGACAGCTCGTTCTGTTGGATCACCTGGTTCTCTGGGTTCACGTCGTCGCCCTCAAGCTTCGCCACACCTGCTACTGTGTACGGCTCCATGTCCAGCTCCCTGGGAAACTCGAAGTAGTCATTAAATTTAATGGCACACTCCCTCTCCCAGTCGTAGTCAAAGCGCTTTAGCTGGATAGCGAGGACAGGCGGCAGTTTCTTGATCAGCAAACGCTTCACTGTGTCCACCTGAGGAAGGTAAACAAGATACATTCACTTTGGTTCAGCTGAGTCTTCTAAAAGTTTAATAAGAGATTTACCCCTCTGCAGCTTGCAGAAAGATTTTTTTCCCAAAAATTCAGCGTAAGGCTTAAGAAAATAAATACATAAAACTAACGAGAACGCCCTCCATCTTACAAAAACACACGTCAGACGCAATCAGAAGAAAAAAAAAAACAGTGACAGCATTGTTGGCCGTGTGTTTTATTTTCAGTTAATGGAGGAGGAATATTTTAGTTGTTAACACTCATTTTAAAATTTGTTATAAAGAGACCACAACCATTACAGACAAACAATGTGGGAGTGTGTCCTTGTGCTGTCTGACCAAGGCACACTTCCTCTTGAACAGCACAGCAATTAAGAGCTGCCTGTGTCCATGCGCTCACTCCTACGTGCACAAAAATTATGCTGGCTCCTTCCACAACATCTTTGACTAGCTTCATATATTTTACTTGACTATCTTACACATTTTGCTGCAACAGTAGTAAAAATGGGCTTTTCTAACAGCCTTGACCAACTGAAGTGAAATGAGAGCAGTTTAGTTCAGCAAGCTTTTCCATATTAACACACCCACGAAGATCAGACAAAAAAAGCTCTGCAGCTTGTGCACAGAGCAGGTTTTCTGAGGCGGTGCAAGAACAAAAAACTTTTGTCATGCAATTCTTATAATGAGAGCACACACACTTTGCAGAGTAAAAGAGTCTGTAAAGCCTTACCTTCTTGTTACACTTCTCACAGTGGTAAGCATTTGCTCCTTCTAGGAGATCTCCTTTAACATATTGCTCCATAGAGTCCAACAGGTTTTGGTGGTTCCTGATGTCTACGTTGAGTGTTGTGAATGATTCCTCACACTCGTACCTGGAAAAAAAAAATAAAGTAATTATAAGTCATCTACATCTAAATATAAAGTTGCACTAATTGGCCTGTCACGATAACAAATTTTGCTGGGTTTTTAAATGTCTAAGAAATTATTGCGATAAACGATATTGTTTGTCATTTGACAATAATTAGTAATTATTGTCAAATTTAAGAAGAAATGTTGGTTAATTTGTTTTGGGTGTAGTACCTTTTTTGACCACTAGATGGCAGTATAAGACTGTTTGAACTGAAGGATGGTTAGTGAGGGAGTGAGCAGCGTCTCTAATAAAAATGGGAGGGAGGCCCCTTGACGTGACATGGGCTGTCTCTCCTTCCTTTCTGTTCTCAAAATGGCGGAAGTTCATTGTGGTTTGAGCTCTTTAGCATAGCATTTTTTACACAAAGCTTTTAATAAAAATAAATAAATAAATCAATGAACAAGTTTTCAGTTTTCTTTTGCAGAGAAAAACAAGTTTTTACATGAAGGCACTGGTTTCAACCATGAATTTTGGAGCTTCAACAAGGCGGAGGTTTTTCCCGCGAAGTCGGCCTGTTAGCTTAGCTTCTCAGCTTAGCTGCTTTTAGCGATCCAAAAACATGATTCTGGATGGTTAAAATGGACTTTAAAGAGAAAAGAGAAATGGAGGGGTCAGTGAAGAACACCGGAGCCGAGCCTGTTTTCATCCAGTGTCTTCAGAAAGAGAGAGAGACATGAAGAAACGATAAAGTCGATAAAATGAAAATGAGGTAGATAATTTTCATTTATCATGCGATTAATTGATTTATTGTTTATCATGACAGGCGTATTCACCAACTATGTTTAGAAATTAAGCACAAAGAAACAACTGATCACCTGTGGGGGCATCCTTGACAAATCTTTTGGTCTGCGAAGGACCCTCCTAGCACTTTGCTGAGCATGGGAGGGTGACCCAGAGCTTTGAGAGCTTCATCCAAACTGTCCACCAGCGAGTTGAAAAATTCCAAAGCATCGTGCTGTTCCCTCAGATTTACTGGCTCACCCCATAACCTAAAAACGATATGGTTAATGGGAGGTACTGGGACATCAGTAACTGCTCAAGGAGTTAAATGTAGACTCAATTAAAACCTTCAAAATACCTGAATTGTTTCCAGAATCCTCTTGGGACATAGTACTGCAGCCTGGACGCAGCCAGGTGGCCAAAGATGACCTGTAGGTGACGCAGCACACCAATGTTGTACTCCTTCCTGTCCTCTGACTTACTGGAGGGCTTATCATCAAACTGGTGGTGGTAGCTAAAAACTTCATCACGGGGATCTACATTAGTCTGTAATGACAAAAATATTTAAGTTTCCATAAACAAAGTGCCTTTTAAAAGAAATATTTTAAGCTGTTCCTGTCTTAACAGAGACAGATACCCAAACAATAATCAGAACATCAGTATAGCAAGTTAGCCATTATTTTTAATTCACTCTATGCTGTGAAACGATAATCTTCATAAGATAAAGACTTCAAAACAATCTCCGCTAGTACCTCATTTTCCTGCTTCTCATCCCCCGACATATCATCATCCACGTCGGTGCCCGTCCCCTCAATAGCTAAAATGCCGTTGCGAATGGGAGGGATCATGTAGAGCTGCTGAATGACAGAGTTCATATAACAGGTAGCACCGGCATTCTTCAGACCTACAAAACCTTTGTTGGGTCGTGGCCCCACTGGAGGCAAGTACTCCCACTCTGTTAATGTCTCACAGCCTGGATGGAGAGGCAAAACAAAACACAGGTGGTTTTGTTAATCCAATGGTAGTTGGGTTAATGTGTGAAACAGACAGAAATGTCTCCATACCCAGGTAGTACATGTCAGTCAAAGTGTCGACAATCTGTTTGAGGTTGCGAACACATCCCACAGCCAGCGCCACCAAGAGCTCAAAGCCAGCGTTGATGGATGCAGGTGTGCTGCACACTGGAATGGCCTGCTCTGTGGGGAACTCCCCACTTTTCATGTACTGCAGGTAAACATTTGATGCTGGGAAGATGAAGTCATCAATCAGCTCCTAATGAAAAAAATAAAAACAAGACAAATGCAAGGAATATAAGCAATAAAAAACAAAAAGCACACAGAAGCATACTGTATTTTTCTGCCTGTAAGTCGTGTTTTTTTTGCATAATTTACATGCCCTGTATGTATTTATGGATCTCCCCCGTATTTATAAACCAATTTTTGGCTGAAATATGACTGTTTTCATTCATTCCAACTGGAATTTTTTACAGTACCTTTTTCAGCCACTAGAGGACAGTAGAGTAGTAGCAGTAAGGCATGCCATTGTAATAGGTAAATGTGGCTGACAAATTCAAAAAAGTTCAAGACAAAAACAACTGGACTTCATTTATTATTCTTTACTTTATACTTTGTTTTTCTTGAACTTTTATTTATTTTTTTATTTACCATGTCCTGGATGACTGGGAATCTTCAACAGCTATTAATGACACAATTGGCCTGCCATATTACCTTCACCTTCATTCTGCTCACTGCTTGGAGCAAGTTAAACCAGCTGCACCACCCCGGCAAAATGCAGCTGATTTGACCACGAAAGTGCATTTATTAAATAAAAGTTAGACTGAGATAAACCTTTGCTATAATTTTGAGCAAACAAATTGTTTTTAGGTGTTTATCTTGTTAAATTTCGAAGAAATGCGGAGGCTCATTCCTCTGCACGTGCCGGCCGCTTCAGCGAATTAGGTTTTAAATGCAGCTGATTTGACCGTCAAAGTGCATTTATTAAGCAAACGTTAGACTGAGACACACATTTACTATAAATTTGAGCAAACAACTGGCTTTAAAAAGCCTCACTCCCAAATTTGCTTCTTTGAATTGAGAAAGGTCTTCGGATGAGGATCGAAACGTTTTCATACAACAAATAAAGTCCAGTTGATTCTGTATTGAACCTTTTTTTGATTTTATCATGTCCTGGATGACTGAGAATCTTCACCAGCAAACTGGAAGGATGACTCGTTTTTCTTCTCTCTCATCATTCTGCTTTTGCTCTCTTCACTTTCGGTGTGTGCAACAACTGCCATGGTCTATGGTTTTTTTTTGTTTGTTTGTTTGTTTTTGTTTTTTTTGCCAGTGGATTCAATAGCAGCACGGTGGTACAGTTTGGTAAAGCTGCCACCTCTCAGTGAGCAGGTCGCCCCACTTCAAATCCTGGCCCGGGACCTTTCTGGGTGGAGTTTGCATGTTCTCTCCATACATGTTTGGGTTTTCTGTCAGCAGGGTGGTCCCGCCAGCAGCCCGGCACTTTTAGCAATGTGGTCCTGTTAGTAGCTTGGTACTGCCTGCAGTATGGCCCTGCTATCAGCATGGTCTTGTTAGCAGTACAATCCTGCAGGCAACCAGTGGCTCCAGTAGAAAACAGTGGGTCTGGTCAGCAGTGAGAAACAGCAGGCCGTTGGTGCTGGAGGTTCCAAAGCAAACGCGGTGCATGTTATGGTTTGACAACTCCGTGGCCTTGAGCTGTATGAAGCCATCTCCATAGAAGGAAGCTCCTAATGCCAGTTCTGTTTGTATCTGCCGCAGAATCAGCTCCAACAGCCTGGAGGACCGCAATGCAGCACAGCGCTCCCACCACCAGCAGCACTGGATGTAGGCCTCATAATCCCAGCCTCATCCTTATATGATTTTTGCTTAAAATTCTGGCATGAAAGGAAGTGGGTGATAAGTGTTCCTTCATGGAATGTTACACATTTAATTACAAAACCCCACTGTCTACTTCTGTGATGGTAGCAGACAGGGTCATATAACCAATGTAAGCCTGCGAGTGCAGATGATAAACAGGAACAGATGCTGCCTACCAAGGTCTTGGGTGGTGACACAGGAAGCAGAGTCATGCTGGTGTTAAGCTCTGGGGAATCACATCACCTTGCACCAGTAAGCCTGCCTGGGCAGCATCAACACACTTACCATCTGGCCTCAGTTGTTTCAGCATCACAAGAGAGACTGCTTCATTTTGACAACGGCAATGTGCTCCAAACACTTCAAAGCAACTGAGGACAGGAGTTTAAACTGATGAGAACTGAATGAGATCGGTTCAAGTCCAATCTCCATGTTCAGCTGAAAGGAAAAGCCACATTTTCTGCAAACATGTCAACTTTGACCTAAAACAGAATGCTCAGAAGGCCAGTTTGATTCCATTATTAAAATAATATCAGAAGTTTCGTTTACGGCCGAAAATTCGCGTTTACGGCCGGTTTTACGGCCGGTATCGCTTTACGGCCGTATCAGTTTACG
>JARVGV010000280.1:28506566-28521616 GCA_031762435.1 Hypsolebias longignatus | reverse complement strand
GTTACCAGTCAGTCTAACATGCATGTTTTTGGTCTGTGGGAGGAAACTGGAGTACCTGGAGAAAACCCACGCATGCACAGACAGAACATGCAAACTGCACACAGAAAGGACCGCAGATCGGGATTTGAACCATGTCAACCTGCTCGTTGAGAGGCAGCAGCTCTACCAACTGCACCACCGTGCTGCCCGCTTTAAAGATTACCCTCTCGTTTTTCATCATTCATTCAACCTTTATTTATAAAGGTTAGTCCCACAAAGGTTAGTCCCACTGAGCCACAGTTGAAACCCAAAGTGCTGAACACAATCAGAATGAAATATGGTACACAGTAAACTAAATTTTCAGAATGCATTAAATACTTATTTAAATTTGAAGAACCATAATGGCTTGCTTTAGCATAGTACCGGTATTGGGCTAGAGCTTTAAAAACAGAGAGCAGATTTCAGAGCAGTCAGAAAACTGAAATAGAGACTTTTGGATCAAGACAAGGGGTTGTTATAGGTGTGGCGTTCATGAACAGTCTAAATCTAGTCTCATTGAGAGTAACCTGTATAAATAAAGGGTGAATGAATATATTTAGCGGTTCCTTGAAACAACGGGAACGGAGTCGCAGGTGGTTGTGAGCCATTCTCTGTCCCCTCGTATTTCACATTGATGCACACACACACCACTGCTGTTCAGCCGAGATGAAGAAGAATGGGCAAAAGGGAGGAGCACAGCAGTTGTAATGGTGAACATCCACTCAGGAGGGAAGGGGTTAAAAATGGGTTAACACTCAAGAGTGGCTGCAACTGAACATCACTACGTGCATACGTAATTGTGTCACTATTCACATAGTGATGTCATGCCACTGTACCACCTAAAAGACTGGCTCATAAACTTCCCTTTGTATGGAACAAATCCTCAGAATCCAGCTCCCATTCAGGAGCTGTAAATCCCATCACTAGGCGTCTCAAGGAAGATAAATTGAATGCAAAACTACAAAAAAAAAAATAGACTCAAACAAGAGCTTATACTGTATTTCATCATTTTGATTAAAAAAAAAAAAACCCTGCTCACTTCAGCCCACCAATTGGTTCATTTTAAAATTAAACAATTTTAAATCGTAAAAACAACCTTATTTTATGAGAATAACTGCTGGATGTCCAGCCACTGAGCTCTTTCATTAACTGTGGCACCTGAATAGCCCTGCTGTAGATCAACTAAAGCACTACTGGTGCTTCATCACTTTTTTTGGACGATTATTACCTCTGGTATCAGATGCTGTGCAGCTTGAAGGATTTTTACTGAAAACTTTTTGCTTTTGGACATTTGTTACGATGTGTAACCTTGACAACAAGGTGGTCTTTATAACTCCAATAATAACTCAGCTACAGCCCCAAATCACAAACGAGTTAAAAAGGAGGTGCCGTGGATTCATCCCCGTCTACCTGGCAGAGGTGCTTGAGTATCTGACCACTGAGATCCTGGAGCTGGTGGGAAACGTGGCTCATGACTACAAGAAGACCAGGATCATCCCCTGACACCTGCAGCTGGCTGGCTGCAATGACAAGAAGCTCAACAAGCTGCTGGGAGGAGTTCTGCCCAACATTCAGGCAGTTTTGTTGCCCAAGAAGCCCAAGAAACCCACCAAGTCCAAGTAGACAGATCAACATCTGCAACCAGTTTCTTCAGATCTGCTCTAAGACGGACTGCTGTAAGAGATCCTTCCTGCCATCAGCATCTAGAACAACTCTTTAATGAAACCAGGATGATGAGTCACAACATTTAATTCCCCTTTGAGATTAATTAAGTATTTTTGAATTTGAATCCTGATGCGTGCTCAATAAACTGGTAGATGAATCTAACGAGGTTGAGTCAGGTCCTCTGATCCTGACTCAACCTCGTTAAGATACTGGTGCTTTACCACTGTCTCTAGACTCATCTGTACCACACCAGTTAAGGGCCTGCCCACTACCCTTCCCCGCTCAGCCCAGTTTATGGGACTTCATGGTTCAAAGCGAACTGCTCCGATGTGACGGTTTGGACACAAGCAGACAGCAGCTGTTGACTGACCAGCGCAGCTTCGTCACTGGATGACTCGCCCGGTTTGTTTTGTTTCTTTGTAGCTTCTGGTTCAGTATGAAAGCTTCAAAAATAGTGTTGTAGAGCAATGATGAGGTCCAGACCTTCTGAACTTTATTGGCCAATGTTAGCATTCAGCGTGAGCCGGACAGCGCCACAACAAATGAGCACATTTACAGATAAATATCACAGATGATGGTGCAGCTGGGCAACACCCAGACCTTTAACTAGTGCCGGAATAAGCAAAACACAACTGAAGTCAGATTACAGTTACGATCCTGCCCACAGAGCAGGGAAACAAGCCACAATGGCAAATCAGCTGCACCTGAGAAGAACCAATAAGACGGGAATCAACTCGAGTCGCACTGCTCAGTGGTGAAGCGGTTTGTGTCATCTTTTTAATAGCTGCCTGCTGTATCTTACAGGAGGACGTGGACTCCTTTATGAAGCTGCCTGGGAACGAGACGGCAGACGTAGTGCTCAGGAGGCTGGACGAACAGTACCAGAAATATAAATACATGGAGGTCAACCTGTCTCAGAAGAAACTCAGGTAACTGAACACACAAACTGTTTTACAGCTTAGTTTGCAATAACTGCATTTAAACTACAGTATTTGTCGTATTAATACAAATTGTTGCATAATAATTTCATGGTTGCCTGGATTATTTTTATTTAAATTTATTTTATTCTTGCATGTAGGTTGAAAAGCCAGATCCCACAAATCACACAGACACTAGAAATCCTTCGGCATATGCAGAAAAAAAAGGTGTGTGACAACGGTGTGAACCGGCTCTTAATAATCTTATAATTTGCTATTTTTTTTTTTTTTTTATCTTTTTTTAAAGTTTATTTGTGTTCAGTGTAAAAAGCAAAGCAGGAAATCTGAATTCTTCTGCAGCTCGTTTTGACAGCAGCTCAGACTTTACCAAGTGAAGATGGGACGACTGAAACTTGATTTAAAACAAGCTGTCATTATTATTATTATTATTATTATTTATTGTTGTTGTTGCCTGTCTTTCAAAGTCCTGCTTTTTTTGGTGAAAATAAGCTTAAACTAAAAAAAAAAAAAAAAAAAGCATTTGCTGATTAAAAATCTGCAATTGTTTTAATCATGGGTGAATATAAAAATACAGAAAGTAAATGTAGCTCACGTCCAAATTCTCTGATAAAATGTATAAAGAAATGTTCATTTATGTGAAGAATTGTTCCCAAAATGATCCCAACTAAACTGAAATGACCACCTGAACTTCCTGATTGTGATAATAGAAGGTATTTATAATTTTTTTTGTTCATGCAGGACACCACAGAGTCGATGGAAACACATTTCCTCCTGGCGGACAACGTTTACTGCAAGGCCTCCGTGCCGCCTACCGACAAAGTTTGCCTATGGTTAGGAGTGAGTAGAGCTCAGGAAAACGTTTTAGCATCTTGACTTCTGACTTCTATTAAACATCCCTCGGTGCTGAGTGCTGGCATTTCCCCCGACAGGCTAACGTCATGTTGGAGTACGACATCGACGACGCCCAGGCCCTCCTGGAGAAGAACTTGTCCACGGCGTCTCGCAACCTGGAGACCCTCGAAGACGACTTGGATTTCCTGCGAGACCAGTTCACCACCACTGAAGTCAGTATCCTTCCACGATGGGGTCCTTTGTGTCTGAACTGACAGCAGCAGCTGTTTCAGCAGCTTTTTGCAGCACACAGTAGCGCCTGAATGAGATGGAACAAAGCATTTGATACGGTGAACTAATAGTGACATACACTGTTCAGAATTATTATCAGTTATGAGTATACAAGTGGTGTCACATTTAAGACAAAGTGGCATCTTAGCTGAGAAGTTTATCCATCCTCTGATGATTCTCGAACTTGACAGTTTCTCTTTGTAATCTGCGATTATTCCTTCAAAGACCCAATATTTCTCCCACAGCTCCATTCAGTCTGTTTGACCTGCTGTCTCCACGTTTTTTACACCTTGGTGAATTTAGATTTAGTTTGGCTCTTCATCCCGTTTACTCCGCTGCAGTAACATAACATGCCTTGATGATGGCAGCCATCTTTTAGGTTTTTTTTATTTTTTAGAGATAGTAGGTGTAATAACTCCACCACCTTCGTAGATCAGACTTGTACAACATCCAGTCAGATGTTCTTCCACTGTGTCACGTCTTTAAGTTTTAGCCTCTGAAACATGCTGGTTGCGAGTATTAAAAAAAAAAAGTGACAATTTTTATACCAGTAGTTTATTTATTTCATAAGATTTCTGACATGAAAACCACTTTGAAGTCATTTTATCAGTCGACTGTTTCCTTGTTTAACCAGTAGGTGACAATGTTTCCAGCACGATGACATGAGTTTCCATGTGAGGAGCTGGCCTGTTTTCAAATTGTTAAAGAAATGAAAAGTTTTGGATTGTCTAAAGACAAGATGTGGTACTCGGTCCAATCAGAGTTTCTGCTGATTCTCTCATTCAGCTCTGTCTGTCAGAAACAAAAGAAAAAATAAGGAACATCTGTCACAGATGTGGAGAAAGATTCTCATCCTCCCTAAACTGAGGGATGCAAGGTCCAATCCCAGGTTAAAAAGTTGGGAACACTTGTCCAGTACATGTGTATCTGATTACATCAGGCTTACTGAGGTATCCTATAGCTGCAGTTCTTGTTTTAGTACAGTCCTAAAGCTGAACCACCATTTCCAAGTCCAAACCAGAAACTTAAAGTTACTGAGTTAAAGTCTTTGTTCGTGTTCCATCTTAACTCTGCTCCCTCCAGACATGGCACGAGTCTACAACTGGGACGTGAAGAGAAGGAGCAAAGAAAACCTCCTAAAGTCAGCAGACAAGCCTTAATTCAACGGGACAGAGACTGTCTCTCCCTCCTGCTCTCCTCCCTCGTCATTACAACCATAGACCCCTGGAGTCGTGTGTACGTTGACCCCACAGCTCGGCTCGTAGAGGACACGTCTGAAATGTTCCTGCATGTTTGGACTCTGCCTGATTTGAATCTAACGAGTTTTTTTTTTTGAACACTATAAATTAAGTTATAGAAATGAAGCACGTGTTGCGGTCCAGTTTGATTTGCAGCGTTTCCTCTATCCAGCCGAGCGCAGCCTTCCACTACTGTTTTCTGTTGATTTGTTACTTTTCAAAATATTTTTTCAAGTAAAAACACAAAAAAAACTCATTCAAAAAAGCGGTTTTGTATTCTTTTTAATGATTTACATACGTTTCATTTATTTTCATTTAGCAGACTATGAAAGGGTTGTTTTGCGTCTTTGCCTTTCTTGTGGACCTGACATTTCAACTTCCTCTCACACAGCCACATCTATACACCGGAGAGTTTTAAACACAATGCTAACAGTAGGGTAATAAATAACAGCAAAAGAAGACAGAATTAAAGCGTTTGGTTTGTTTGTCACAGACTTGTAGGGGGTTCATATGGTCCTGCTCCAAACCGGCTGCTTTTCCGTCCTTTGAATTGTCACACTCCGTCTCTTCCCAGCCCAGTTTTCATCTCAGCCACTGTTTTCTCTGTATTTATTTGTCTTTTCTCATTAAAAAATTAAGTTAAAAAATATAAATATTTGGTCAAAGAGATGAGATCTTGACGTGCGGCTTTGTGTGTTATTCTGAAAATCATTATTATTTCAGTGTAAGTAGATGAAACATATAGAAGTGAGCAGTGTGTAATACACTGATAATGGAGGCTTTACATATCAATATACGGTAATCTGGCTCTGATTGGGTCTTTTTTAAATGTTTTGAATATTTTATTTAGGATTTTTCAAAAACAATATTACAATTATTAATTGACAAGACAAAATCAGCTCAGAAACAAGTATGATATCACTTATGTCTACAGTGGCCGACCCGTATAGATCACCGACATACCTAAAATAAAAATATATACTGTACAGTGACGACACAAGAAAATAAAAAAAAAAGGGGTGGGGATAGGTAATCCTTAAAAGGATTAAATAAAAAATATATAACAATCTGAGATACAGTGAGAGACAGTGTATCTATTCATAAATCCTGTCAATCACAGCTCTAGTATCGGAAAGTTGGTCAGTCCAGTGTGCAGGTAGGTTTTGATACAGTATCTTAAAAATGGTTGCCATATTTTATAAAAGGTCTTAGTTCTGTTCTGCAGATTTCTACCTTGTCACAATACATTTCTTAGCAATTGCCAATTGGACTTCTGTAAGTTTCTTAGCATAATTTGTCTCTAAATTAGAATTCGTAAAGTTCCCCTATAAACAAATTTCAGAGTGCAGTGGAATTGTAACCCCGTGGATGTTTGATAAAATTTCACACTCCCTGCTAAAACCCCCTGCAATTTTGAACACTGCCAGGTAGCATGGAGCAACGTTGTCTACAGCAAAGAGGAGATATATTATTTATATTTATGTGGGGTAATATACAGTTGATGTAAAAAAATTGAACTGTACCAGCCTAAATCGAGCATTTAAAGTAGAAGTGACCCCTTCTCTACACTAATTTTTCCATAACTGCTTCTCAATAGATATTCCCAAATCCTTTTCCCACATGATTCTTGAACTATCATATCTGTTATAAAGTCAATAAGACGACTGTGTACACCCTTGAAATATTTTTAAAAAATAATGGCTTGTTAGCATGACACATACTAAACCGGAGACATGGGAGGTAACTTCCAATTTGCTTTTTGATTAGTTCTAATAAAGTCACGTAATTGGAAATAGCTTAGGAAATCTTTGTCAACTTAAACTTCTCTTTTAGCTGTTTTAGGGACATAAATCATTTTTATAGCAGTGTTCTGATCTGCTAATACCGTTCTCCTGCCAGGATCTAAATTTGCCAATTTGAAAAATAGGTAGCAGTCCATTTCCCCACATGGTTTTAGGAGAAAGAAACCCTTCGAACTTAAACATTTCAAGAAGGTTATACCAAATTTGAACTGAATGGATTATTAAGGGATTATCAGTTGCCATTTTTATAGTTTTTTTTTTTTAAATTCCATTTATACAGTAAATTTATTGCTGTGTTTCTTCATTGTTTCAATTTTGAGCCATGAAGGAGGAGTATGCATATCAAACATTTGTTTGTGCCAAAAAATTGAGCAGCATAATAATACTGATTGGGTCTTAAAATGACATGAACTAAAGTCTGGGGAAAAATTAAACAGTTGAATTTCCCAAAATATCCTGACATATTGAAACCTGTTTCTATGGAAAAGTTACAAACATAATAAATGTGGTGTTTTTAAGACTAGAGTTGTTTTAAAACGGCAGCAATTAATTTTGGCCTCGACCTCTCAGACCTGCAGTCCGCTTGTTGGTCTGATCGGGATCAGACGTTTCCAAACGGGTACATAAGGCCGTCTACACCAGGTGGATGGTGCTGAGGTCGCCGTGGAACATGGACATGTAAATGAGGTTTCAGCTGCCTTCTGGTTTGACGAACACACCAAGGTGACAAACGGGTTGAAGCCAACCCACTCATGATGCATGAAACATGAAAATGGAGGTTATTATGACCCAATGTGATGATGTCTGTGACAACAGGAACAGCACAACAAAATTTGTCAGGATTTTAAACAAGGGCGACATCTCTCATGCATTTAATGCGTTGTGTTCATGTCAACAGCTGGTTTTTGCTCCACCGCTTGGCTCCATGATGGAGTTTCTGTGAACATCTGTACAGAATATGGGAGAAATGTGAACTGAGAGGGAGCATAATTAAAGTCACATTCTTGTGACAATTTTGTGGAATTGTTTGGTAAAGAGCCTAAAGTGAGGACTATAGCGTTTGATAGAACTTATTGAAAAAGAAGAGACTGTGGATTTGTCTATTTAAACTTCAGAATGGGAGATGTTGTAAAAAAATACACTCATTTTGTAAAAATGCACTCATTTTTTAATGGTTTCAGCCTTGAGACTTTACAGAAACATTTTAGGAACCTCAAAATAGTATTTTATGAAAATGAGTTCCAGAGATAAAAAATAAATCAAATGCCACTCGTACAGTCAGACAGCCACAACAATGGCATAGGCCTAACTCTGACTTATGACCCCAGAGCGGCCTCTATGTATATTTATAATTCATACCCAGTGTGTAAGTTTTACAATAATGTTCCACGCCTTGATTCCTGTTTTTGTGGCAGCTTTGCAGCACCACATAAAGGCCTGTCATGGTTACTACAGCATTATAGGTCATTTTTGGTTTGTTTTTCTTGATTGTTTCTACAAAGAAATGACTTTGTGAACACCACCATATTTTGAAAACTTTGTTTTGGAAAAGCTGTAGGGGAATAGTGTAATTGAAATGCAACTTATGTTTCAAATATAACGTGTTTTCTAGTTAATTAACTCCAAAGTACCTTTTCTGGACTCCTTTTACCAGTACAGGTATATGTAATTGTATCTTGGCACCTAAACAAGGTTTGAGTTTAGGAGTAGCAGAACACAACCTGCTGAAGACGCACGGAACAAGTTTGACCTACAAAACGTTGTTCACAAACTAAACATCAAGTCATTTCCACCTGTGACAGCCGAGTGGGCTTCCAGGAAAGACACTTCCTAGATAAGTGCTTATTGCTTCTGGTTCCTCCTCTCCCACATCATTAAATGTGTTACTGGGATCAGTTGACCATTGCAGGACATGTCAAAGGTAAAATGACAGACCTACAAGTTTGTCTGATTTGTCACTAAATGCTTCTCGAAATCAATACGCCGTAATCAAGAGAAGTTGATGGATTGTTTTGTGAAACTATCAGACTTGACCTATTTAGCTTAGTGTCTTAGCTAGTATTAGTCCCAAAACCTGAGAGCTGTTAACATGATTGATATAATGACACCAAATCAGCAGATTGACCAGACGCACACTCAAGGTACAAAAGGTAAGTGATTTTGATTTACAGTGCTTGAAGAGGTTTTCTGGTGTTGCTTGTTTGCATGTCTTGTTGGAGAGGGGTGAGGTACAAGGTCCTAGTAATGCAAGGAGATCAAGATGGGATCTGGAAAAGGTGAGTAATGCTGGAGAGGGTAATTGGTTTGTGGTGTTCAGTGTTGGGTCCAGGCTGAGTCTTGTTGTTTGTGGGAATTTTCATTTTCATTTGACCTTTATTTATCCAGGTTAGTCTCATTGATCCACGAGAACTCATTTTCAAGAGAGACCTGTTAGGGAGCAGATGGTGGGGATTAAGGGCCTTGCGCAGGGGCCCAGAGTGGGGCGAATGAGAGTGGAGGCAGGTGTGGGTGTTTCACCTTTTTCCACCCACATTTTTTGATATTGTCGGGACCGGGGCTTGAACCGGCAATCTTCTGATCACAGGCCCACCGTCTAACCACTGCGCCACCACTCCCCCCATATTATAATATTTTATCAGTTATGTATAGGGCTCAGAATAACGCATTGCCTTTAAATATCCAAATACATTTTGTTAAAAGACAAAGTTGTTTTAATCTAAAGAGGACAAAGATATTTGTAAAACCAAAATACAGAACTAGTTTGAAGGGACAGTCCACCTCAATCCAGGGAACTGGATTCTGGAATGGTTTGGAGAATAAAAATGCCAAGTCAATGTTTACATTTAAGAAAATGATCAAAACTGAATTGTTAAAATACTGTATATATATGAAGTAGCGTAATGTGTATTGTATTAGAGTTAGAAAATTAGAAAGAGTCATTCATTTTGTTCTGTTACTGAAGATTATTTTTGATTGAACTAATTGTTTGAAAAGTGGACAGACATACTGTAGTAAGATTTTTTTCTTCTTTCTGCTACATTTCATTTTTATATTTTGTATGTTATTGTTTATGGGATTGTTTTGTATTGTATTTAAAAAAATGAACACATTTTATATATAAAATAAATAAATAAATAAATGATTGACTCTGCTGTTCCACGTGGTCAGAGATTTTGTCTAAAATGCAACTGTGTGAACTGTCTTAATAAAAAGATTGTTTTATAACTTTATTTAGGATTCTTTAGAAGGACCTTTGTGGACTTAGTTGCAAAGAATCTACCCAAGGTTTTACTTCTTCAAAGAGCTGTTTCAGAACTCACACTTGATTTTTGTTATTGCCAGCTAACAAAAGGCAGGAAAAAAAATGGTGATAATTTTTGCCTGTGTTTGTGCATGTGTTTGGTTGTCTGTCTGTTAGTGAAGTACTCAATAAACCAATGGACACAATTTTATGAAACTTTCCAAAAGTAAACAAGTATTCATCTACAACTGATTAACTTTTGGAGTTAGCCCATTCCAGGTGGCTGCCACAGCTAACTGCTTCCAGTAAATGCAAAAGTGTCTCTATCTCTGTCAGATTAAGGGGAGGGGGAAGTCTGAGATTGCCATCATTGTATGTTCCCATACAATGATGAAATTAGTTCTCTGCATTTAACCCATCACACCTGAGATACACCCAGGTGGAGCAGTGGGCAGCTACCAGTATATAAGAACCTGGGGAGCAATTAGGGATTAGATGTCTTGCGACATTAAGAGATCAAGAGACATTATGGTGTGATAGTAGTAGCTGAGTCATAACAGATTAAATGACACCATGAATGCAATATAACATATTTGATGGGCTTGACTAAAGGGCCAAAACCAAATTTTCAACATACTATAATCTTAGTTTAAACGTTGGCATGAACTGCCTGATGGCATGCATTCCTTCAAGGAATGGTTCAAGTTCAAGTTCAAGGTTCTTTTTGTCATTCCCATCTCATGTGGTACATGAGGTGGAATGAAATTGTGTACTTAACGTCCCATTAACACCCAAAATAGCAAAAATATAAAGTTTTAAAAGAAATAGTATAAAAGGATTGCACAGAATGCATGGGATTGTAAGACTTTCATTGGTTTACGGGATTGTTGGACGTTTTTTCCCCAAGGGGTGTTCTTTAGTTGTTTTCAGTAATTCACATGCAGTAGAAATCACTCAGGGTATTATCAGTAAAATAATATATATAAAAAAATAAATGAAATAGTCTTTTTTAAGGAGAAAAGCAAACAACGATCATTTTTGTAAACCAAAGCAAGTACTTTTTAACCCAGAGTTTGGATTTTCAAAACCAAAAATGACTAAAGGACACAGGTAGAGCTTTTATTTACAGCTGTAGGGATGTGTCAATGAACATGGATCTGTGGAGAATGAGATATGGTGAGTATCTGAGACTCATTAATAAAGATTACTGTCAGAAAAGGACTGGCTCTTACTGTGGTGATTTTTCTCTTTTGGTACTGAGGAGGGTGGCAGTTGCCTAATGGATAAGGCACTGGCCTCCTAAGCCAGGGATTGTGGATTCAAGTCCCATCTGCGGTGATAAGCAGAGTGGCAGTGGCACAGTGGGTGCATGCTGAGCCCATAACCCAGAGGTCAATGGATCAAAACCATTCTCTGATTCACAACATTTTGGGTGGCTTACTTAGTAGACATGTTGCCTCTCAGCAAGGTCGCAGAATCGAATTCAGTGTCTGTCAGACGTCTCCCTTGTGTCATTTGCTTGTGTCATTTTGCTTTCAACGCCAGATGATCTGTGTTTGGTCATTATATTTATTAACTGCAGCGTTTTTATGTCTATTTTTTGTACTTCATTGTGTATTTTGCCTATGTGTTGCCGGTTGTTTGTTTGTTTGTTTGTACAGCACTTTGGTTGGCCTTGTCGCTGTTTTAAGTGCTCTATAAATAAAATGGTATGTTATGGTAAAACTTGTGGCGAGGTGTCTTCAGCTGACCCTGAAACTTGTGGATTCTTCAGCTTCCTCTGTTCCTGCAGGAATGGTTCATTTCTCTGATGCTCTGTCTTTGATCACCTGACTATTCGTGGTTCATGGACTGTGGAACTCAAAAGTCACAGCTGAGCTGCGTGTTGTTTGTTTTTAGCTTTTTAGCTAGCTAGTATTGCTCACAGGTAATCAGTGTTACGTCAGTACTAACAGGTGGGTGGGAGTGATGGATGCGCAGTTCAGTTCGGTAGTTTGGCACGCTTGGTTCTGTTAAAGGAGCGGGGGCGCCCCACTTGTATAATGGTAAGTGAAAAACTGACACATCATGAAATTAGCATATTGTGATATAATTTATTTTCCCAGGCAAGCTTTTTTTAACGGTATTATTGTGAATGGTATTATATGGTCCAGCCCTAATGTTACAGGTGAACTTTTTTACACGTTAAAACCTTCCACCTCTGTGAAGTCACTAGTTGTTGAATATTTGTATCACACCTGTTAAGTAGTTACACTTATCAAGAGATAATAAAATAAAAAAAAGTGACTCGAATGTCTCTGAACCATCTTCTTGTTCAAATAAAAACACAGATCAGATGTCTCAAGATCTGTTGCTTGTTTCTCAGCTGATAGTCCTGTGTGTGTTTCGGCATACAGAATGGATGACTGATGACTGGAAGCAACATATTTTGGAGTGGAAGGTGTAAAGTTCATCAGTCAGAGCTGACCACTTGCAGTCAAATCACCCAAACTGAATTCAAAGTGCTTTTGTAACTAATCCAAACAGCCCCCTAGAGTCAATAATAATGGCCACTGACCTGAAACCTGCAGAGTGAGTGACTGCTTCTGAGTGTGGTCAATGTGCCAACCCACCAAAATGTCCACTGTGTCCTGGAATGAGAACATGTAAAAGATCAGCACTAATAAATTATTTCCTGTGATTCTTGTGCATCATCCATTAAACACAAAGTGATGAAATGCTTACTCTGAAGTTGGTGCTGAAGACATGAGGGTAACAGCGAGCCACCTGGAGAATGCAATTCACACTCTGATACAGCAACTCTGGTGTGTCCACATTCTCCAGAATAGACTGCAGGTTGCTCATCACCAGCTGAAATGAAAAAGCACTGACTGCAGCTTATGTACAGTTTTCATAAAATGCAACTAGAGGTTGTCCTTGGTTTATGACGGTCTCGAGTTACGACATTTCGCCGTTACGAACGCCCCCCATTGAAAAGCATTGTTTCAAGTTACGTGGTTTATGTGCCTTTACACCAGAATATATGGTACTGAAACGAAACTTAGGGAGCACGAGGGAGGGAGGGGGGAGCTTGACGCACGGTCAGTGGAAACTTACAGAACGGAGGGAGGGAGTGGGGAGCTTGACGCGCTGGAAACTTACTGGAGATCACAGGCAGACCGGAGAGGAGTTCAGGAGGGGCTAATATGCTAAATATGCTAACTCTGGACCGCTGGACCACATGTGAAAATACAGGAGACCTTATTGTTTTGAGCGGAGGTTTACGAGGCACACAGGCTACAGCTGAGCAACGAGCTAACATGCTAACAGACGTTGCTGTAAACGCTGTGGACCTGAAGCACGGAGGTGCACGAGCTAACACGCGGAGGAAGAAAAGACCAGCAGCTCCCAGTAAGAAATTAACTTTTTTCCCTTCATTATGGCTCCCAAATGTATGTGTTTTTTTATAATTATGCAGGGTACTGTGTTAGGATAGGCTAACTGTACTTGGTAATACAGTACTGTACATGTATATGGTGCAGTATGTAAGTATGTTCTGACTTACGTCAAATTCTGTTTACGACGTATGTGCAGGAACGGAACTGCGTCAGAAATCGAGGACTACCGGTATATTGATATATTTCAAATGTTTGTTTCTTTTAATGTTGATGATTAAAACTGACAACTAATGAAAAACCTAAATTCGGTATCTCAGAAAATTAGAATATTACTCAAGACCAAGACGTCACATGCTGAGGGGCATGCGCAGACAAGCCGGTGTCACACACGTTACTTCCACAAGGGGCTTAACATTTGTACTCCGTGCACTGTCTAAAAAATCGCTCGAAGCCTTGATTCAGAGTAGTCTCCGGTCATATAGCTGAAATTTCTATCCTTTAAGACAGCGTTTCTGTTATCTCTGATGTCAGCGAAAAGAGTGTGCAACCTCTCAGCCTTGTGGGTCGCCTCCTCCTGTCTTAGAATCCAAGATGACGAGAGCTGTGTGGTGCTTTGTCCAAATCCTGGTTTTACACCTAAAACCATAACAAGTTTTTTTTTTTTCAGATCCTGAGTTATACCACTGGAAGGGTTCTCTCTTCCTCTACATAACTCTGAAGAAGAGGCACAATCTCACCTCCTCTATCGTGTTTGTGCACTTGCCTGTTACGTAAGATGCACAGCCGCTCTGCGTAAATCTGAATGGCTGTTCATTCATTTCAGAGATAAAATCAAAAAAGGTTCAATACAGAATCAACTGAATCAACCAAATAAAGTCCAGTTGATTCTGTATTGAAACTTTTTTTTTAATTTTATCATGTCCTGGATGACTGAGAATCTTCACCAGCATATTTCAGAGATAAGTTAAAAGGTCAACCTTTATCTCCTCAGCACTTGTCTCATTGGCTATGCCAAACTATATTTCTAGCCTATACTGCAGCTGGTTTTCCCCTCCTGATGGACTCAGGGTTCATTTCACCAGATGGATCTCAACCTCCACAGTGCTGCATGGTGGTGTGTCTGTACAGGACATTTGGTCTGTCCTAGTCATTACCGATCCCTTGCATCCGTTATTACCTGTGTGATGTCTCTAATTTGTCTCTGACACACTTGGTTCTCTGAGCAATGTCTGGGTGACGTCACAGCGTCTTCACTCAGTTTTTCCTTCGCAACACTGCTTACTCTTCTTTTGAGCAGGTGTTTTACTGTCTGACATCCAAGAAGGGGAGCTTTTCTTTGCACAGAAGCTTCCCCCATTCTCCCCCATTGTTGTCAACCACATGAATAAGCTGAACACTCGGCGCGTATTTTGAGTGAAACCGCACCTTTCTTTCTGTGGTTCTGTCGATCGTTTACACGACACCAGTGGCCCCCCTCTTTGAATCTGAAGGTTTTTGTATCCACCTTCCAAAGTGGAGGTTTTTCGCTGACCCCTCGTTGATAATGTAAACAAAACTGTATGTCACACAAACACTGAGAATTAAACTGAACACTATTAAAAACACGTTAACTGAACTGGATACTGGTCCCATCAGAACCGGTCCGGTAC